>VKOC01037268.1:0-14409 GCA_009364415.1 Spea multiplicata | reverse complement strand
AATGTGTTTGGCGGGGGGCTGCTGAATTCAGCGCAGTGTGTAGGGGGGGCTGCTGGCTATGAGGAAGTGGAAGGGGGTGGCAGGCCATTGATGGAAGGAGGGATACCTGGAACGAAACACTGGTGGGAAATATAGGGAAAGGAATAGAGAAACCATAGGATGAAGATCTGAGGCAGCTAAGGGACACACGGAGAAGGTGCAGAGGGGAGCAAAGATGGAGGAACAAAGGAAAGAGAACGGGGATATTGGGACTATGTGGGAATGGAGGTATAGCGGGGCTAATGTAGGGTCTGTGTTTGGTTTGAGGGAGTCCAACTCCTGTACTCAGCCTATGAGGGTCTGAAGAACAACCTGTAACAGAACCCTCCATCACTGGGGCCACTGGAGAAGCCTGACTGCCAGCCTCCTCCCTATTGACTATGGGCCCTGGGTTTCTAAAGACTTCTGTGCCCCCCCCAGCAGTATCTTCTCATCACTGGCTGAGGGGATTATCTCCAGCAGACAGCCAGGGTCTGCCACCAGGGAGAGGCCTCCATTGTTTTAGTTTAATGTATAAATCAGTCTCCCCCACCTATTGTATTGTTAATCCCGTTACTGCCCCTGTTGTCTCTTGGAGGCAGATTAAGGGGCGGTTTGTGTCCCAATATCTTGTTTTATGTAAATGTGTGTTTTGCTGGATATATCCAGCTCTGTGTGTCTAAAATAAATCAGTCTTCGTTTGGTTTTCCCCTACACTGAGTCTCGGCGAGTGACTGGGGGACCGGGGAAAGTGTGTTGTCCCAGGCTAAGGGAGCACAGACAGCGGAGGCAGTCGCTCGGACGGGCCAGATATGTTACACAACCGTTGGACTTTGTGCCAGACAAGCAAACAATGTCTAGCGTCACATGCAGCTACATACTGTGCAGAGTTTTAGGGCAGGATGGGTCTTCGCGGCCCCCAAGCAGCACCCCTACCGGCACTTTCCCCCACTGTTGCCCATCATATATTCCTTCAGATCATTTCTGCCCCTGCGCATTTACTAACTGGATCCTGTAATCAGGCAGAAGATGGCAGATCGCTTGCTGCCCCACCGCCATTCTTGTTGGGGTAAACAAGCTTCCATGATTTAACCCCTTAATGACAAAGCCTGTACATGTACAAAATGCATTGTTTTGAATGGGTTTAGGGACCATCCATTGTCCTTAAGGGGTTAAATGGCAAGGATGTGTCATAGTGGCCCAGGGGACAGCCCATTCCCTATAGACACACGGGTGCCGATGTGCAGGGTTTCACCCCAGGATACCATTATCACGGTTTTAATACACCCGACATTCACAGTAACCGAAGTAAAGCATGATCGGGGCCCTGGATTCCCCCAAGCAGCACATGCCTAGAGGCTCGTTACAGAGCGCACATCCCGCTTCGCTCTCTCAGTCATTTCAACGTTCTGGTTTTAGTTTTGAAGTTTACTTGTCTGTACTCCGTAGCACCAATTGTCTAAAGGGGGCGTGGCTATAGGCGGGCTATTGGTGTAATCGAGTGGGGCATTTGAAAGGTCAATGGGTTTTATTTGCCCCATTTAATTTATAAAGCTGTTTCCATACACATTGTGGTGAGGCATTAGAGATTGGCGACACAAAGATCTGGCTGGACAGGTCTGCTTTTCCCCCCAAGCGTAGACCTTGTCTGTACTGGATTACAGATTGAGCGACGTTACCGACACGTGCGATGGAAAAGGGTGTGCGGCCCTTCCTTCGCTCGAAGTTCCTCTAATAGTTATAAACAATATGGGCTATTAGATATGTAGGGAGCAGGCTAGGCACAGATCAGGTAAGCAGCACAACATCAGCCACGGTCTATATAAAAAAAAATAAAAATAAAAAAATTCATGCCACACAGGCAATCTAATCGGATTTATAAATTTGCCAACAGTTTTTTCCCTTTGTGAGATTTGTTTCGGCCAACGATGCGCAGATGACCCCCTTCCTGGAAGTCAGTCTGTGCACGAGATACAAGCAAGTTCTTTATTTAGTATCAAAATTTCCAATAAATCAGCAAATGCGAAGCAGAACTGGCAACGCTATAGCCAGTGCATATTGGGAATGCACCTTCACACGTGTTAATAGGAAAGGTTACATGTAAGTCCAGTAACAGCACATGTCCCTCACACGCAGATAGTAAAGGCACAAAAGCAGAAGTGTTCGGAGCCGCTAGGAATTTGCTCATTCGCTGCAGTCGGTGCAGCAATGAAGAGGCTCTGCCTCCATAGCCCCCAGGTCCTCCCCGCGCCGCAGGGTCACCGCTTTCTCCTCATTTACCGATAATCATTTTGAGCATTTTCAGGGCCATCACTCCCTGGTCAGAGGGAACCTGTACAAAGAAGAAAGGTTAGCAAGAGTACCAGAGGGGGGGTCGTGTGTGCACGCTACCCAATTCTAGGGTCCCCAGGGCCCTGCGACATAAGTCCTCACGTCACAAATATGGAGCTGCAGAGAGGACCAAGCAGGGGTTAACTATAACTCTCATCACTGTCTGCACGCATCATGGGACTTTTATATCAGCTTATATGGGAGCTGTAGCACAAGCTATCAGGTACCCCCTTTATCATAGCTTCCCACCCTTATCCAGGAGACAGGACCCTCTATCCCCACACCGGGCACAGCCATCTTACCATGTGCCCGGCCCTCAGGATCCAATAGAAGTTGAAGTTTTCATATGACTTGTAAAAAGCCATAGTGTCAGTGCATTCGGCACACATATGGAGTGGTGTCCATTTGAGGTCCTTAAAGTACTTTAGCTTGGGCCATTTTAGTTTTTCAACCCAGCGCTCCTGACCTAAAAAGCAATAAAAAATATGATTTAAGTTCACATACATGACTGAAATATCATACAAAACATAATCTCATACAAAGAACAAATGCCATATGCCTACAGAGCCATGGAGGCATACAGAGCCCCCCCCCCCCGATATCATATACCCCCATACAGAAATTTAGGGGGTATCCCCTATCTCCAGAACATAGTTGGTTTGTATATACGAGATCCCGGTGACTCCAGTGTTATTTCTCTTGGCTGCACTTTTCACTTATTTACATGTAAACATTCACTAGAGTATTTAATACTTACCCACAGTGTCCACGATAAGGTCGAGCTGGCCGTTATATACGGTGACATTCACATTTGCATACAGGAGTTCGTCAACGATGTCAACTACAGGCTTCATAAAATCGCCTGCCATGCTGGAAAAAACTTCCCCAGACTGACCTGGTGTGAAAGAAAATCCCCAAACCGTCAGAATGGCTGAAGGAAGAATTATGGATCTTTGCATTATTGCACTGGCAGGGCCAGGCAAGCAGTAATCAAGTATTTCAATTGGCTTCTGTTAGGTTTATAGCAAAATGTAAACATCCCTCACCTCCCCAGGTAACGTCATCAGGAATGATTTGCAGCTTCTTTCTGATGGGGCCATTCATCAGATCGTACAAGCGATCTTTCCTGAAAGGCAGCAGGTGACGCTGGAAGAGCTGTCCTGGAATGAGAATAGTGAGGAAGGTGAGAATCCCACCAACAAGCAGTCAGAGGGCTCCCATCGTCACACAGGAGACCGCACCGACCAGCGGTCACAGGGCCCCCACCGTCACACAGGAGACCGCACCGACCAGGCGTCAGAGGGCCCCCACCGTCACACAGGAGCCCGCACCGACCAGGCGTCAGAGGGCCCCCACCGTCACACAGGAGACCGCTCACCGACCAGGCGTCAGAGGGCCCCCACCGTCCACACAGGAGACCGCACCCGACCAGCGCGTACAGAGGGCCCCACTCGTCATCACGAAGACCAAGCACCGACCCAGGTCGACAGAGGGGCCACCCACGTCACACAGGAGACCGCACCGACCAGGCGTCAGAGGGGCTCTCACCGTCACACAAGGAGACCGCACGGACCAAGGCATCAGAGGGCCTCCCACCGTCACACAGGAGCACCGCCACCGCACCAGCATCAGAGGCCCCCACCGTTCACACAGGGGGGTCAGAGCCCCCACCGTCACACAGGAGACCCGCACCGACCAGTGAGTCAGAGGGCCCCCATCCGTCAACACAGGAGACCGCACCGACCAGGCGTCAGAGGGCCCCCACCTTCGACAGATTCCTCCATGTATTCCCTGTTCACATGTATATACGGGTCTAGGAACAACATGTCCCAGAAGGCTGTCTGACACGACCCCTCAACTTACCAAGTAAACGATTTGGAAATCTTTCATTTTCCATAAACTGTTTTTTAGCCATCATTGAATCTTTGGTTAAAATGTTGTAGAAGTTGACATTGTCTGTATTCTAAAACAAAGAAAATAATCTTGAACGTACGGCAGAGGAAAGCATCTTGTGTGGCGGCTGCGATGGTGCAGTATCACTCGGCTGGACATGGAGTCTGCGCGATGGCTTCTGAAATCCTACCTCTTCAATCACATTCTCTGCTTTACTCCATAGATCGGTGGCGAGCTCATATTGACTTTTATTGATGGCATTCTGCACGTCATTCGCAGACTCCTGGACCCTCTTCAGTCCTTGTTCATCAAGCAGGGACTAAAATATAACAGCAGAGACTTTATTTATACAATAGCACCACCACAGCATTAGTAAATAATATTCATCGGCTGGTTTTTAGTAGCAGTCATTTATTATTTTAGAATAAATGGCTGCTCGCATCTTTGCATAATTAAAAGGTCATTTCATTCATCATCAGTCACCAAATGCAATTGAACAAAGCTCTGCACACTTGGGTTTAGGTTTAAGAGACCATGATCCCATAAACATCCTTCTACAGGGCTGTCCAAATACATTGCTTGAGGGCCATGGAACATTAAATAAGCAGGGCTCCATTACCGCACTTTGTTTATTGGGGCAGAAGATGTTCTCTTCCACAATAACACAAAGTCTGATATTTGGCCGTTTTTTCCCCCCGTGAAGTAGTCAGACAGGTCCTTCCTTTTAATAAATTGGTTCATTCATTAACACTGCCAAGGAAGACCACCAGCTTTCAGTGGCACAGACAGGCCAAGCGCACTCACAATACTGTAAAGGTAAGGTCCCCAGCTCAGCACGGAATCTGCAAACAGAAAACACGGGTCACGTCAATCCAGCCGCTACAGGGACCCAGAGCTTGCGCTTTGACAGAAATGGGTTAAACGCTATGATCTCACCTATAGGGGAAATCCAGGAGTCACCGAGCGCTACACCTCCGAAGTTACACTTAATGCTTCCAGCCTGGATGCCCTAAAACATATATATAAAAAAACAAAAAACACCACAGCGTTGGGATGAAAGTAAGAATGACCCGGCGCCGAAAATAAAAGCTCATGGATGGTGGGGGAAAGCCTCAGTCACACAGCCCACCCACTGCACACAACCATGGTATCGGCTCGGAGGACACGGTTCCTGCACCATACCTCTAGGAGACCACAAACTCCTCAAACATGTGAGGTCGCTTGTCTGGCCCCTGAACACTGAAAGTAAAGAAACCCTTTAAAGACTAAAGGCAGGACACGTTATTGTGACACTAAGGGTCACAAACCAACCCCATCGGGCTAATGTTTTACTATTAAAGTTAAGCTCCCTTCAAGTATTTTAGTAGCATGAAATTCCAGACCTTGTACAACGCCATAGAAATCGCAGCCGCCATCTTTCCCCCGTAAGACTCTGAGAAGATGTAAAACGGAGTATACTAGGACAAGAAAAGTAGTAAGCATTAGTAAAGCGTCCCAAGAACCAACACCTTTTCTCCGCGCAGCTCGCTCTCTGCCCCCCCCACACTCTCGAAATCAGGACTTTTAGGAAGAATCACCTGGAATTCAGGTTTAGAGTTTAAAAACCGCTTTAAAAGAACCATCATATCAGAAGCCACCATGGCCACGTCCTTTGCGTAGGTGCCACCATCCGTAACGTAGCTGAAGCCGGTCCCCACAGGATTGTCCACAAACAGCAGACTGGCCTCTTTTACCTGTGGAACAGATACATGGGGAACAGGTGAGGGCAGCGGCAGGTGGATTAACTGCGCATCATACGCACACTCACACTACATACAGACACACAGCACCAAACACTTAAGTGTATAAACGTAACATGACTCCACCATTACATTTATTCATATAGCGCCAGCAGAGTCATTAGGACAGAATAACGCCTACCCAGCTTGTGTTCCTCTGATTCAGGGAAGTGTCGAGAGGACCGATTTCTTCAAAGTTTCCATATCCACATCCAGAAGCCCCAGGGCCGCCCTTTGGAATTCAGGGCAAAACATTAAAACACGAGACGATGTGCAGCTAGGAACGGCGGCGCGCATGCGTTACTGCCACCGTGGTGCCAGCTGGAATACCATCCACTGCACTCCATGTAAACGCTAGCAAAGGTATCTGAAATGCTCCACGCCGGTCCTCGAGGGCTACAGACAAGCTGGAAATTATGCGCATCCCAAACATATCGCCTACAAACATATTTATTGCAATGCCCCATGCAGATGCTGGGATATCCCCAAAGTGTGGCTTCTTCATGGCCCCAGAGTGCTGTAGGCATGCAGTCCTGAAGGGAATTAGGATGACCACGGCTGCCACGTTTCCAGGATACACACTACAGGTTCACTGGCTTAAAAGGTAGGCGGGTTTTATTTTACTGAGAGGGTGGCAGATAAGTGGAACAGCCTCCCAGCAGAAGCAGTAGAGGCTAATACAGCAAGGGAATTTAATCATGCATAGGCATATGGCTCCTGAGTCTGAGATGAGACCAACGACTGATTAAGGTTTAAGTCTTTACAGGAGGAAATGTGCAGACTAGACGGGCTGAATGGTGTTAATCTGTCTACAGATTATTGTCTTTATTATTAGTTATTGCTGATGAGTGCAAGTGCTGCCCCCTGCAGCATGTGAGGGGGGTGAGGGGTGGGTGTGTGTGTACACATGTTGCGGGAGCGGGCAGGATTGGGCAGAAATTCAGAGGGATTAAGAAAACAATTCCATGCAAGGCTCTAGTATGTGGGATGGAAAACTAGTTCCCTGATTATTCTTGACTTTATCCGGACCCACACCGCGGCGCAGAACGTGTAGCCTGGAACCATGGATTCACAACAACAGAGACTCTGTCCATGGCAGTGAGGGGCACCACCAGGTATAAAGACAATCACACTGCCACACCTCAACCTTTCCGATAAAGGCTGCCGACGTGTGCGTGAATGTGCGTGTGCGTGAATGTGCGTGTGGGTGAATGTGCGTGTGGGTGAATGTGCGTGTGGGTGAATGTGCGTGATGTGTTACTGTGTGGTGCCAATGACAGCACAGGCAGGCCGTTGAAGTTTCAATGATTTCTAGTTACACCCCTGGGTGTCCCTACGGAGCCCACTGGGCACTCAGCCCATTCTCGGTGAGTGGTGAACCCGGCACACACTGCAGTCAGACTGGCCCATAGACGCTTTTATAACAGCAGCCATCTGGGTCAGGAACTTGCAGAAGCTGGCAGTGACACAGCTGCCCCCCAGAAGGCTTGGTGGGGTAACCTTTGGGCTCCCCTTAAAGAGATCCCTTGTTGGAGCAGGGGTTACATATCCTTTGTGGGGACTGTGGCCCCAGAAGAGCAAGGTAATCAGTGACCCCCCCCCTTTGATACCTGAAGCCACAGGACCAGGGGGAGCTGCGTGTAGTTGCTCGTAGGGTGGTCTGCCAGGTACAGCCACCAGAACATGTAGGCGCCGCTCCTCACGGGGACATAACCCCAGTCCTCCATTCCTAGAACACAGAGACAAGGGAATGAACAGAAAATACCGAAACACCCCGGTTATCGGCAGCGGTAAAGGCATCGTGGCCCCCAGACCCACCTTGGCTTGCAGAGAGCAAAACCCCGAGTACCAGACTCGCCAACAGCTTCATCTCTAACGCCACAGAAACCTCCGCTCCTCGGGCGGTCATATGACTAGGTTGCGCCTGAGCACCAGCCAATCAGCTGCACGTAGCGGTCACGTGACCAGGCAGCGTCTTTGCACGGACCATTCAAAGCCTGCCGCAAAAAACATGACAGTTCACGTGTAAAGAAGCCTTTACTTCCTCCCCCGAAAGGTTGAGCCCGGCTTAGTACCGTGCCACACTAGCGGCCGGAGGCAGCTGGTCGTCTCTATGGTAACAAGGGCACGTGATAAGGGCTACCTGGGTCAGGTGGCTGTCTGACGTCAGGGGCAAGATGGCGGCGCACAGTGCTGTGCGGGTCCGTTTGCTTTTTGATTTTCCGCCGCCCGCTATCCCCCAGAGCTGCATGTTTTGGTTCCTGTTGGATCGAAACCGGTACCGGGTGGTTGCCGATCTCGCCAGTGTCATACGAGACCGGTTCTTTTACGGCCAGCGGGGTGGTCTCAGCCTCTACGTGGAGGAATGTCTGCTGCCCCCCGGGGAGAGCGCCCTGGTGGTGCGGGACAACGACTGCATCAAGTGAGGAGTCTGCAGGCATTCGGGGGTCACACAAACCCCGGGGTTTGGGGTAGTATTACGCCAGGGGGTCGGGGTTGTATGAGGCATGGGTGTTGGGGTGATGTACCCTGGGGTTTTTGTGGCATGATGCCTGGAGGTCGGGGTGGCATGATGCCTGGGGGTCGGGTGGCATGATGCCTGGGGTCGGAGTGGCATGATGCCTGGGGGTCGGGGTGGCATGATGCCTGGGGTCGGGGGTGTGTACCCTGGGGTCGGGGTGGCATGATGCCTGGGGGTTGGGGTGACGTACCCTGGGGGTCGGGGTTGTTAAAGGTCATGGTAAAGGACCCGTGTACGGATGATTCTAACTGGGGTCTTTCTGCTGTATTTAGGGTTAAATGGGATGCCAGTCCCTGGGAAGAGGATACTGGATCAACTACCAGGATTGTTTGTCAGAGAAAAAGGTCCAAAAAAAGAAGCTGTCAGAATTCTGGCAAGGAAGAAAGTGAAAGTGGCGGCTCTGTGACAAGGAAAGCAAAGAAACCAAGGCTACGTTCATCGTTTCGGGAAGATCTGGAATCATTAACGGATCCAGGCTCGGAGAAAAGGAGTAAGAAAAAAAAAGCTTCAAACGGCTGCACTAATTCTAACGGCTCTACGAAGAGACCCAAAAAAAGACAGAAGAGAGACCTGAAGGAAAAGACAGACGATACCCAGAGACAGGCACGGAAAGCACCAGAAGATAAAAGGACCGAGGGGGCAACCTCCAGCGAAGGGTCTGATGCTTCATCAGAGAGCAGCCACGAGTTCCCGAAGGGTCACAGAGCAGCCACCGGACGGGACGCTCCTTCCACTGGTGCTTCTGTGTCCCCTCGCGTGGCTGACGCAGCAGCTTCTGGAAAGGTGAACGCTGTGCCCTCGACTGGTCCTGACACAGACTCCAGGAGAACATCATCCTTGAAAGGTCCTGCTTTACCTTCTCAGCAAACGCTTTGCTCCTCGAGCAGCGATTCCTCAGACTCGGACACTTTGGTTATAAAAAAAGCACTTCCCGGGGCTGATCCCCCAAACAAAGGTCTGCTATCGGAAAAGGTACACGAGGGGCCGCTGGCTAATCCCCAAGCGCTGGGCCGGGGGCTTCCCAGAGGAAGAGGTGACTTTTCATGGAGGGCTCAGAGAGGACGCTTTTTCAGGCTGAGAGGAGGCTCTAGAAACTGTGGAAGAGGGAGAGGCGATGGTAATAACTACCATTACAGCTACAACGCAGAAGCCCAGAAGCAACAACAGCTGAACGAGTCTGTGTCGAACCTCTCCACCGTCATCCAGGTGATTGTCTCACGTGTAACGGCTTCTGGACGAGTACCGGAGCACGCGTGACGCCTTAGTCTAATGGCGTGTGACACAGGGGGGAGAGCGTGCCTTGTGCAGAGGTAGTTCTCAGCGGCAGTGGTCTGGGAATGTGCATTTACACGTAAGTCGTAACGCTCTATCTACAGCCTCTCCAGCTCTAACTATACGCGAGGCCCACGTCGCTTCATACATCAGAGGCTAGAAAGAGAGACCCCCCCACGGAGCGCGTATTGCGTGACTCTGTGGCTCCCGCATATGGAAGATGAGTCCACTCTGAGCTGCAGAAATGATAGTGACGAGGTGTAAGGTGTAGCTTGCCGGTGGCGTTCCTTCTCTATGGTGGGCTAGCCTGTACCTAGAATACATATAAGTATAATGTTTAAAGGGTTAAATCGTGGCAGTTTTCCTGAGCTGTCCCTCTGTTCTTCAGAATCCCCTGCCCGTTAAGACACGGGACTACGGCTCGCTCCCTTTGCTAGCTGCTCCCCCGCAACCTGGAAGAGTCATCGCGTTTAAAGTAAGTGCTTGTAACAATGTCACATGACACATTCATTCATTCATTCATTCGACTAACCCGTTTATTCATTCACTTATCATAAACTCATTATTATTATTAAATGCACAGAATCTGCTCATTATTTCTAGATGTGTTGTTCAGTGCCTGTCTATTGGAGAGTCTCGTGCATGTTTAAATTCCCTCACATGATTGCTTTCTACGGCTTCTGCTGAGAGGCTTCTCCATGCATCCACCACTCTCCCTATGTGAACTAAAAATTCTGTACATGAGCAGAATAGTTTCTATGAGTGGTTTAGATTTTGTTTCTGTGACTAATTACTTCTTTAAAAACCTTATTTGGTGAAAATTTTTTTTTTTTCGTGTGATCTGTTACAGCTGCTTGAATTATCTGAGAATTACAGCCCAGAAGTCTCTGATTACAAGGTATTTCTTTTTAACCCTTCGTCCTTTTAAGACAAAGATCCCTCCTTCTGGTGAAAATGCGGTGTTTGTGCACAGACGCTCTCTCTGTATGGAGCCCCCCCTTCTATATGCACCTCCTAGAGAAATGTTTCTGTTCTCTGTAGGAAGGAAGGCTCCTGAGTTACGATCCTTTAACAGAACAGCTGAAATTGGAAATTCTTTCGCATCCGACCAGTAAGTGAGGAGTGTTGGGCGATGCTGCTATGCCTGCCACCGGCCGACTACCGGCCTGCCACCGGCCGACTACCGGCCTGCCACCGGCCGACTACCGGCCTGCCACCCGCAGTCGACACATCTGCTTTAGATATCAGATGTTGCAATAACTGGTAACGTGCCCTGCTCACTCGCCTCTCCCATCCGAAGCCCCCTGCTATTGGGGAATTTGATTCATACGTTTGCCCCTCGATACGCGCGTCAGGGGGCTGCTCCGACCTTTCTCTTTTGTCTTTTTAGAAGAAAAGGAGCCGGGGAAGTTTGATCTCGTGTATGAAGCTGAGGATGGCACGAACATCGTAGAGTATGCGGTGCCTCTGGACACTAAGGTATGCCTTGTGCGCTATGGGGGGGGTGCCTTGCGTGCTATGGGGGGGGGATGCCTTGTGCGCTATGGGGGGGGGGATGCTTGCGCGCTATGGGGGGGGGATGCCTCGCGCGCTGTAGGGAGTGTCGCATGTTGTAGGGTATGTCCTGCGCATACTGACATGAATCATGGCCTCCGCCTGGTGGGTCGTGGGGCGTGGATGGGGATTTCTTTCTCATGGCGTCTTTGCTTGCAGATAACGCAGAGGTGGAGCGCTCTGATTGAGCCCAGGCTTATCGTGGAAGAACGCGTGGAGCGGAATCCGCCGAGTCCTCCACGGCCGTCACCAACTTAAATATTTGCTTTTCTCTGGGCTTTTATTGCTGAACCGTGGTGACGAATAATGGAGCTTTTAGGAACGGTTATCTTGCTCCATTTCCTGCAAATGGATTTTTACTGAGTTGAACGATTCCATTGTTTCAATTTTTTAATAAAGACAATTTTTGCATTTAATAAAAGGAGGGTTTACTTTACTGAGAGGGTGGTGGATAAGTGGAACAGCCTTCCAGCAGAAGTGGTAGAGGCTAATACAGTAAGGGAATGTAAACATGGATGGGATAGGCAAGACGAGACCAACGACTAAGGTTTGAGCTTCTGTATTGAAGACGATCCTCCGTAGCCGGCTGGAACGTCTGAGGAACGCTTATCTGCGCATGTTCTGTTACTACAGAGGGATTAAGGTGACGGTGGGGAGCTTCCCGGAAACGATGTGGAAGCCCCCACCGGCGGGGGCCTGCAGGGCCGGATTGATACTTGGTCTGCTGGACTCCTGCGGTGCGGGTTCTTCGTGGTGACGCGCGGTGACGTCTCTGGTTATCAGTCCGGTATTTCCAGACGCCGCTCTCTCCGGGGGAATCTCTCGGTGAATTGCTGATCGTTTCTCTCCACCTCCGTCCGTCTGGAGTCCCTTGACGTCTTACATGTGATCAGGGCTGGATCAGGAAAGCATCAGCTGAAGGGAACCACGTATTTGGGAAAAGGAATGAATAAACTAAACAGGGACGGTTGGTATGTATTGTGTATCAGAGCAGCAAACATTTCGAGGTCCTAAAAAAAGGGGACATAAAGGAAGGAAAGAGGGACTGTCCTGTCTAAACAGTGACACTTGGGAGGTATGCAAAAGGCTGTCAGGCAAACGAAAGATGTCAAAAGTCCAGCCCCCTCCCCCGCGCGTCATCAGATCGGAGAAACGAAAGTGAGGCGACCGGGGCTTGGGGCTGAGTGTCCGGGGGACTGTGCGGAGAAGCCTCGGCCGGGTGTCCGGGGGACTGTTCGGCCGGGTGTCCGAGAAGTTTCGGCCGGTTGTCGGGGAGTTTCGGCTCGGTTTGTCCGGGGAAGTTTCGGCGCGGTTGTTCCGGGGAAGTTTCGGCCGGTTGTCCGGGAGTTTCGGGCCGGGGTGTCCCGGGGTAGTTCGGCCGGTTGTCCGGGGAAGTTTCGGCCGGGTGTCCGGGGAGTTTCGGCGGGTGTCCCGGGGAAGTTTCGGCGGGTGTCCGGGGAAGTTTTCGGTCGCGGGTGTCCGAGAAGCCCTCGCCGGGTGTCCCGGAGAAGTTTCGGCGGGTGGTCCGGAGAAGTTTCGGCCGGGTGTCCCGGAGAAGCCTCGGCCGGGTTGTCCGGAGAAGTTTTCGGCGGGTGTCTCCGGGAAGTTTCGGCCGGGTGTCCGGGGAAGTTGTTCGGCGCGGGTGGTCCGGGGAAAGTTTCGGCGGGTGTGCCGGGGAAGTTTCGGCCGGGTTGTCCGGAGAGCCTCGGCCGGTGTTCCGGAGAAGTTTCGGCCGGGTGTCCGGGGAAGTTTCGGCCGGGTGTCCGGAAAGCCTCGGCCGGGTGTCCGGAGAAAGTTTCGCCGGGTGTTCCGGGGAAGTTTTCGGCCGGGTGCCGGAGAAGTTTCGGCCGGGTGTCCGGAGAAGTTTCGGCCGGGTGTCCGGGGAAGTTTCGGCCGGGTGTCCGGGGGACATGGCCGGGTGTCTGGGGGACATGGCCGAGGACCTCAGTTGTTCCATCTGCTTGGGTCTCTTCCAGAGCCCGGTGAGCACCCCCTGCGGGCACAACTTCTGCAGCGGGTGCCTGGAGCTGACGTGGAGGGGGGCAAATAACAGGGGCTTCACCTGCCCCCAGTGCAGATACCCCTTCCCCGAGAAGCCCGAGCTCAGGAAGAACACCCTGCTGAGCAGCCTGGTGGATCGGATCATGGAGGCCAAAGGCAACCCTTTCCCCGGGCAGCAGGAGGACCTGCTCGGGGGGGATCTGCTCGGGGGGGACCTGCTGCCTGCCCTGGACCCGCTGCCCGCCCGGGATCTGCTCGGGTGGACCGCTGCCCGCCCGGATTGCTCGGGGGGGACCCGCTGCCTGCCGGGTGCGTGCTCTGCGATCACTGCATGAAGGCAGCCGCTGCCCGGACCTGCCTGACCTGCATGGCCTCCTTCTGCCCCGAGCACCTGCAGCCCCACCACGAGAGTCCGGCGTTCAAGGACCACGAGCTCACGGAGCCTATGAAGGATCTGACCCGCAGGAAGTGCCCCGATCACGGCAAACTCCTGGACTATTACTGTTGGGGGCACGGCCGGTGCCTGTGCTGCAGCTGCCTCCCCGGCCATAGGCAGTGCCAGACCCTGAGCCTGCGGGAGGGGAAGCGGCGGAGAGAGGTGAGCCGCTGCGCCCCTATTTCCCACCAAAGGGGGCTTTAACCCCTCGGCCCAGGGAGCCCCCCCCCCCTACGGGTTAAGTGTCCTGGTTTTATTGTGCGGCATATATAATGCGGGGGGGGGATTTGTGTTCTGGTCGCAGTTCCATGCAGTGCTTCAGGCTGCATTTACCCCAAGGTGGGGCAATTCTGAGCTCCCTGCAGAGGCTTTCTGGGTGGTGAGCATCGAGCCTATCGGCCGAAAGATCTTTTGGACGCTTTTTATATGCGCCGCTCGGCTGCCCCCTGACCCGTGTTTACTGCCCTTTATCTACACTACAGACCTTGGTTTATAGACCCAGCTTGGCATCACGTGGCGGACTGACTGACGCAGCAGACGGACTGACTGACGCGGCGGGCGGACGGACTGACTGACTGACGCGGCGGGCGGGCGGACGGACTGAC
>VKOC01037259.1:0-17387 GCA_009364415.1 Spea multiplicata | reverse complement strand
ATTATATTTCACATGGTGAAAATTCTAGGGGTGCCTGGGGCTGTGCCCACCTGGCAACCCATGGGGTAGTTGGTATTATTACCTAAATACCCCTTTGTACATCAGTGTTTACATATGTTCGAAGCCTGGGGATAGATGGTGGGTATGTAATAATCTATTTACAAGCATATTCTCAGACACAACTTAATTGAGCTGGGTCATCACGCATAAAAAAACCATACATCATGTCGTCGAAATTCCTATGTGAGTTTACAAGAAGTAAGGGAGGAACCAGGACTGTGGAATTCTAGTGGCGTCCTATCCAGCTTGGTGCGTAAGTTCTGATTAAGCAAAGTATTTCCGACAGAATACTCACCGAACAAGACCAGGATTCCAAGGAGAAATAAAATGAATGCGCTCACCAGGCCCCACTTCCTCAAGGTACCTTCATCTGTAAAAATATCTCACATTAGAAGCTTGAAAAACGTTCCTTAAGTGAAGCATAACAATTGGGTGAAAACATTTGTCTACATGCAAAAAGATGGCAAAAAAGTACATCTATCAGTGATTTGGAAAGCCCAGGAGAATTAAAATGGACTTCCGTGAATATTTTCAACCACGTCGATTTAACTTTTTATTGGGCAGATTTATAAAAACACAGAACCTGCCGGCAGATCGGTGCCGTTCGGCCCCCGTCTAGCATGCCCGTTTCTCCTGCTGTAAAGACTCAAACCTTAATCAGTCTTTGGTCTCGTCTTAGATTCAGTAGCCATATACCCATCCCATCCATGTTTAAATTCCCTCACTGTATTACCCTCTACCACTTCTGTTCCACTAATCTACCATCCAATAAAGTAGATCTTGCATACATCAGCCTTTGGCTTGGTGAGCTCCTGGGTGAGCTCTACTTAGCCTACCCTTGACCTTGGAGGCACCCGCACCTCTCTTTGTGAATAGGTCAATTAATCATAGTGATCATGGATTTAGTATCCATGCAGCGGTTGCAACATAATATCTCGATACAGCAGCTTTACACTAACCGTAGAAAAACATAGCCTCATATTCTTTGCTTCTTGACACATCTGTAAAAGAAAGAGACTTGATGTTGGAACATCACTTGACTTGCAGGGGGGGTCTTTACTCATCACATCCCTCTCTAATTGTTCTGCTTTCAATAAAAATAGAATTATTTCTCAATAACAATTTCACCGACAATCTGCTCCATTTTCCATTCATCTGTTTCTTCCAATCACCTGTTGGCCAAGAGCCCTCTGTATATATTTTACCATTTAAAATGTTGCTTTCCAACCGAGGTAGTTGACAACGTTCACCAAAAAATACTTCTATTATTTTATCTATTATTTCTATCATTAGAAAGACAAGGAAATTGCTTATTTTTCCTTTTAGCAATAGACATTTTAGTTCTATCCTAAACAAGACCCCATATTGGTATTTTTCACGTGTCTAAGGTTATATAGAATATGAAGTTATTTCATGCACATGGGCGTAAGGGGTAAATGAGGGACATAACATTTGATGCCTAAGGATAAATGACTTAAGAAATGGTAATTCCATCCAATACATTTTTTTTATCTCATTTATCCTAGTTTAAGGTCAAATTTTCATTCCTGTCACATTTCTACAGGTAACAATGTTGGGCTAGGATGAGGAAATGTTGATATACTGTTTTTCTTATCCAGCCAGACACTTGTAGAAAGACCCTATTTTAATGTAGACATGTATTGGCCAGCCAGGTCTCCTGTGACCTTCAAAAGAACCCCCTAGCTTACTTACGCCTGTGGTAGTGGATTCAGGAGGATCTGTGGTGTCCAAATATTTCTGAGACGTTAAAATATCTGAGTTTGGGCGAGTAGAGTGACCATGCCTAGATTTAGGCTCGATCAGAAGCCTAATATCACCCCCACAGATGAACGTTATGCTCTGGGATATATGTATATACTTCTTTCAGGATATATGATATATGTACCATCTTCCATAGTGGCCCATTCTCAAAGGGAACACATACTGGTGAGTGAGGTCCTTGATCACCCTCTAGAATACATACCCCAGGTCGTGGTATTGTCTGATAAATCCCTAGGGGTAAATTCTTTCTGTATTGTTGAAATACCTATTGGGAAGAGAAAACAAAGATGGTGCTAGATATATAACTACGCAGAAAAAGGATGAAATATAGCTACTTAGAGTTGGTATCTTGGGCTGAAATAAGATATTCTCCAACCAATTTCTCTGATATCCCTGTTTTATTGATCAAGAAGAATTTCATTCAAATTATATTGGAATTATTTTTTTGAATAGGGGGAAAATACATAGGTGTGGGGGGGGGGCTGCAGAATCCCCTCCCCCATGCATTTCCAAGGGGGACACTATGAAAGTTTCAAGGTATCTCTCTGCTATCATATGGATTAGAGTTCACATGACTTGAAAGTGAAAGGTAAAGTTAAGTTTATTATTGAGATAAAAATAACCCCCAAGCCTATTACCCCCTTGAATCAGCCATGCGTTACTAGCGTCAAAAATATTAAGTTTATAACAAATCAAATCATAACAAACCATAATCAAAATGACATTTCTTTTGCTACTTGCCTCCCAAGTCCGTTGATTTTGATGAAAGTGTGATGTCATCTGCAGCAGGTGTGATGTCACTGATGGCTGGGTCGCTCACTGGCTCTAAAGAGCGATAAAAGAACCCTGGTTTAATCAAGTAATTTGGGTTAAAACACAAATTTAATATTTAATGTTTCTGTGAGCTAAAGGTAAGCAGTGCACACACATCCCTAGAGTCCCGGACTAGTTTATGATTTTACCCAACATACATTTAATTTATGTCCTGAATAATATAATGGTGGAGGCTGTATACACTGCCTCCTGGGACTGAGGCTTAATCAATAAAAAACCCTGTTTCCCATTTCACTGCTTTAGCAATAATCATCTACAGCGTCAGTTCCCTGCGAAGGGATGGGGGGAAAGGTTACCGTCTGATGGCGCTTCTGCCTGTTTGAAGTCAGGGGTAGGCATAGTCCTCCCTACAAAAAGTACAAGAACAAGCAAAATAAGGTTAGTATTCAAAGTCCAATGTTAAGACCCAGATTGATTTAGTAGGCATGCTTCATATGACCGATGATGATGATGATGATCTTATCAAAGATTATGTGGCCATTGGTGAAGAGAAAGAAGGTATCATTGGAAATGATAACCCAGAAATAAGATGGATAGATCCTAAATCCTGATCATCTCCAAAGAGACCCTCTGTTTTTTGGGTGCGCCTGCTATCTCACCTTCCGTTAATGCCAGGATCATAACCAGAAACAGGACAATCTTCATTTTCTGGTGAGACATAAAAAAATTCTATGAATGTTAACTCGCACGATAAGGGAGGCTTTAGGGATATCGTGTTGACCCCAAATCGCCCCCCCCAATTCTTATGGCATCTTAGACAATTGGCACAAATAGGTTCCTGTTAGTATCATCGATTTCCATGAAAGGCAGTTTAACTAAATAAAACCACAAATGTAAGATTAAAACGAGGTGGCGTCGGTTATAAAATATCAACATTCCTTTTGTAAAGCAGATTCCCCCTCCCTCATTGTTTAGTTACTAAAAAAATGGGTTTTGGGCTCACTTTCTGCCAGATGTTCTCAAAAAAGAAGGAACCGAAACTGGTATCCAGTGTGGGAAGGGGGGGGAGGGCAGAACAATTTAGCGCTTCTGTCCTTCAAAGGACTTAGGTGATTAACTTCAAACTGGTACCTTGCCGGCACTTGGAGTAGGGTGACCACCTTGCCTATTTTTCAGGACTCACACAGATTGCTGGCCTGGCCTGGCGCCTCGGCTTGTGTGGCACATCTAAAGTCATAGAAGGAACTACATCCCACACTACTACAGGGGGCAGCGCTTCACATGTATGAACCACCAACATATGAAATACATGCGTGTCCTGGACAACAAAAAAAATGGACAATGTGGCCTCCATAACTCAGAGTTAAGAAAGCCCATAAAGCAATGCAGTGCTACAAAGTATCCTACCTCAAATACGTTGCAAGGTCTTTTAATGGATTATGAATATTTCAGGGGGTGGAAGTCATGAGCTCTTGTCTTGATTCCTGCAGGTGTAGAGTATGAAGATATATCATATATGTGAAGGAACCTGCCGTTTGAAATGAAGCGTGTGTGTGAGTTCAGCATGAGAGGAAGTAACTGGAGTATGCGTAGTTTCCTCCATGCCCAGACCACATCCTTTGGATGACTAACCCTCGCTCTAGAGACAGCTAGGGGGGCTGATATCCAGAGCTGCAATCGTCTCTTCAAAGAACTACTTGACAGTGTTTGAAAAAAGAAGTGGAGCAACTCGGAAAATAGAGAAGTTGCGTCCAATTCTGCCGGAAGTTCTGGCAAACAAATGTATCGAGAAGAACATTTGTTTGTTGCATGTGTTTGGCATTGCTCATGGATTTTTGGTTAGCTAAAGGAGTTTTAGGTTACTTCTTAGTATTCTAACGTTACAAGTTATAAAATCCAGAGGTTCTGAAAGTATCATTGAACAAAATAATGTCTACTTTCATAGTAAAATGTGCAAGATGGGTCTGGAAGCCGTACAGCTAGGACTTGTTATGCCCGACTTGGCCCTTCCTTCTCTACTAAAATACTAATCCAGGCCCTGGTGATAATCCGTCAGGATTTTTGCAACTCCCTACTACCTGACCCCAGTATCTTCTTCCTTTCACCTGCCTCCTTTCCAATTTGTTCTGAACAGATTATCTCTATATCTCTCTTTGATGTTGCTACCAATTAAGTATGATGTCATTTTCAATGTTATTGTTAAGGTCTACGCCTCCCCCCCCTCTTCTTCTATAGTCATAGAGCTCCAGAATCTTCTGACATTCTATAAATAAAATGTAATTTCATGTAATTTCCCAGCGTATGTAAAATGAAGTCATAATAGCGCACTGACCTGCAGGGTTCCATTATGTTACTGGCAGTGTGGGTGACCCTTAAGTTTCCTGCTAAAATATTTACAAACCATAGACTTCTTAATAATTTACCCTCCTCTGCCCTGTAAGAGATAAAGGCAGCAAGCAGAGCAGGACGCAGTCAATAGACAAACCAAGCGGGGATCAGCTAATGGTTGTTTCATCTCCACATGAGGGCATCATGGATAAAAAATGCATTAACCCCAAATACCACGGGCTTTCAGCTCTCAGTATAGCTAATGATAGAGGATCGGCAGCGCAGACCTGCCAACGACATTAGCACCGATTTTATAACCTCATTTCCATTATGTTACACTTTTATGCCCTGGAATCAATCTCACCTCCTCTACTTTGCTCTTGATTGTTACAGTATATTCTTTAGAAGACGTTCTCTTTTATACACAAAGCTACAATGTATTGTCGGTAAACTTTTACAGTAAATCTATTTGTGGTTCGAAGATGCCCTCCACAAGAAGGCAAGACGCTCCTCATCCTGTGAGGAACCCTTTCCCTTCTTCAGATGTTCAGTTGGCCTCATTAGTAATTTAACACATTTATGATGTCACATGCCACCATGAAAATAGACTTCTTTAAAGTCTACGAGACCTGCACGGGACATCATTGGTGAAGTAATGGTGCATCAAGTGCACCACCACCGATAGGGTAATTTGATGGCTGGCTGTGATAACAAATTACATCTATTATGTGCATTCTTATGAGAAAAGAACTCTTGTTGTTAGCCAACAAGGTGCCCTCACAGTTGAAAAAGGGATAAAAGAAAGGGATAGGTCCCACTCCATTAATCATGTGAGACAACCAATGTATCTGCTAACAACAGACTGACAATATGGAGTACTGGTGGTTTGTACCATACCATTAATCTTTACACCTCTTTCCCGACTCGGTGGCACTCATTGGGTTCCCAATTCCTAACAAACATACCAGAGAATTTCAGGTGGTGAAGGTTGTTACGTTTTCATGTTCGTCCCACAAATTCTCTTACAAATTAACCAACAGCAGCAGGTTATGATGTCATTACCTACTTTTTGATTAACGAAAATGCCAAGAATGAAGAATATAAGAAACCAGGGAATGGACCTTTCCCATAGACCTCTAGAAAAGGGATAATTCAAGGGTTTAACACATTAGCCATTGCTTCCTATAGCTTTTATCTATGTCAAGAAGCCATAATTAATTAGAATTGTCATCAGCTGGTGACCACCGGCCCCAGTTAGAACATTAATCAACCACCTATGTCAAAATATGCTTCATAGATAACTCCAGGAAGGTAAAGAAATATCTCACTTTATTGGTGTGTCAAGGGAACAAGAGCATGAAAACTCATTTGCATATTTTCCATGCGCATATATATACGTCGATCTGTTCTCTTATATCCATATATTACTATACATATATATTATATATCTGTCACATGCTATATACAAATACTTAAAAGGGGATGTGTTCCCAGATTCTAATCAACCCACCAGAGCCAACCCATTCAGTTAAAGAGAGACTCGTAGAGAAAATGCAGAAGATGTTTGGACCTCCAGCTCTACCAAAGGTCCAAGAGGTTCCTCTTGACAGACCTGTGCTTGTGATCTGCACCATGGTTTTTGGAGGTATATGTCATTGGGCTTTTGCATTGATTGATGAACGAGTTTAAAGAACACTGTTGATACTTTATAAGCTATGATTATCTAGGAACCGTCAACAGAACCTTCCGTATCTCATCACATGAGGTTCTCCTTGTTTCAATCATGAAGAGGTGAAAGTAATAGACAGAAGGACTATATCAGCATAAGCAGCTTGTGTGTTAGACCAATGTTCATATATCCTTTGGCTCAGGAAATAATGGATCAAGTGGGGGTTGGATAATTTTGAGATGTTTTTGGGAAATTATGTTTTTTCCTGACTTTCTATATCAATGATGAGTTCTAAATGTGTTGAATGGGTGGCTAACCCATGACTTTTATTTTTGATACATTGTCGACTCTTGCGGAGCTCAGAATTTATCATTGTTCGTGATTCCATTATGTGCATGTCTGTAACCCCTACCTGCATGTCATTTACTCTGCGTCTCTCTGCTTCTGTCTCTACATTCCTGTTTATCTCTGTCTCTGTACACTGGAAGTTTTTTTTTTTGCGGGGGTGAGACAAGTGTATCTTAATTGGTTCCTTGAGATTAAAGATGGAAGCTCTGTTGTGTGCCTGATGGGGGAGGTGGGTATTTTTTTTTTTATGAAGGGAGAAATCATGCATGCATTTTTAACACGCTATTTGGGGTATTGCTGGGATGGGAAAGGGGGGCGGGCAGATTCCTTTTCATCCCTTTCCCTCGTTTCTTTACGGGGGTCCAGAGACAGGATCCAGCAGCATAGGTCAAAGAACGGAGACCTAGTGACTATACACTTCCTCCAGGAGCTGGAAAAAAAAAGAGAGAGAAGACTTAAGGTCAAGGAGGACCTTTACACATCTCAAGGCAGCTATGTGCCTCTCCCCCAAACAAAAAAACCCTTCATTTTATATTTTGTGATATTAAAAAACCTGTAGGATGCTCAGGCCAGCTAAAAGAGGACCACGCAAGGCTAGTGACCAATGGATGAACAACAGCTGATTAGAAGAAATGGAGACGATGATGAGGATGATATAATTGTTGTAACAATTATAATTTTTTAAGGCAGGGGCAGTTAAGATGTAGATTCCACCACACAATTCATTTGATATCAAATGTTTTTCTAATTATTTAGTCACTTACTTTGAGTTTGAAGAGGTTGCCGTCCGTCAGCCTGAGATCCACTGTAAAAAAAAAAAATGAAGACAGATGAGTCCTTCAAGTTCTGCATTTTATAAAACCAAATGGGCATTTGTAACTTAAATTAGTCATGTAACAAACTTCCTAACGGGTATTCTATGAGAAAACAGGATTCCCCCAATCCTAATGATGAAGTTAGTAATATCACATAACTTGAACAACGTTTAATAAAATGTTTTCCCTCTTCTGCCACGGCCCTTGGAACGGGGGCGAAACGCACTCAGAATGTTCCTTTTAATACATCTATTAATGTCTTCTTAATTACCGGCATTATTGACGCAACATTATCGTTTCAGCCAGTGAAACATTATCAGTTTGGCTTCGTATGATACAATGAAGCAAGGCCTGGGCCACGCAAGGAATTCCTCCCATTCCCGGAATAACCAGGACCCGCGGGAAACAAAATAATTACTCGTAATTAACGGAGTCTACAGGGAAATTCAGACCATTCTTTTGTAGGGAAATGTGATATTTTGTAGCTCATAGAGGCAAAAAAAACTGCCTTTTTTGACTTTTTTCGAGGTGTTAAAATACTTTGTTAGGCATTGGGAACAACTCCATAAACCCACAGCCTGCTTCCTCAAACATAAGGAGCATTCTAATTGAACCGAAGGAGACGTACATTTCTACAAGAGCTTCACAGCTCACTGATGGTGACCCCAAACCCTAGAGGGGAAAATCGGAGGGGCGTCTGCCTTACAAAAGGGTTAACTCACAAAGCAGAACCTCGGTTGGTTCAAAATTCTAAAGAACGCTAAATATAATAGAGCTTGTTTGGGGGAGACCGCTCACTGGGTGGCGAACGGCAGCAATTATATGTTCCCGAGAGCCTAGAACCGCTGTGAACCGTTATAAATGGTTCTGCCGGGAAGACTTTAAAGTCCGCATTGAGCCGCACAGCAGGGCTGCAAATCTGTGCCGGCTCTTTGGAGTCGGAGGCAATGTGTCACACCGTACGGGTACGAAACAAAAAAAAGAGGACAATGGACAGAAAAGCCAGAGGTGGTAAAGATAAGAAAGCGTAAAGTCAAAAGAGGTGGTGGCCAGGAGCTTACTTTGGATTCCTCTGCTTGCATTTAAATTTGTTACCTGTAGAAACAGAAAGAGAAGAGAGTCAAACCATAACCTCTTAAAACTTACAAAAACAAACAAAAAAACAGATGTTTTCTTCAGGATAATAGTTTTAAGTGGACCGTTTCTAGAGTAAGTTGTTGAGCAACAATCTCTAGAACATTAGAGGAAACTTCTTCAGATGCCATCATGTTTTCCAAACTTTAATGGGACTTTAGAGTATCCGTTTTTTTCTTATATGATACACCAACACCCGTTATAAAACAAGGCGTTGATTTTACATGAATATCTTTAAACTCTTGTAATGGGGGGATGATCAAAAAATGGGGGAGGGAAATAAATTTGAGAAAAACTTACTCAGAGCAACGATGATACCCAGAAGGAACATGACGATGGCGAGAATGAGTCCGGTCATCCGTACCGTGTCATAATCTAAATGAATGAATGAGTGAATTCTTAGCCACAAATGGAATTTCGGGGGGGTTCTATATATAGGGTACAGAATAAATCAGTTAGTACACAAGGGGCTTCCAAGGTATTATAAGGAACACCTCCCATAACCCAAAGACAGCTCTGGGGCAGATCAGGTCTGTGGCCACATGTTGCCAAAGGATACAAATGTAACATTAGTCTGTATGCGTGTCATTTGGGGGGGGTCTTAATGTGCCAGGGGGGGTCTAGTCATCCCCAGTCCTGGGTACAGCTAAATAGGCATGTATTGCCAAGTTTAATAGCATCCTAGCGACCTTTCCGACCCTGAATCGCCAGCTTGTATCTTTTCCCTTGCTTTGGAATTCGCTGTTTGACTAAAGTGTTAGCGTGTGTGGACGGCGTGATAGCGTTTAATATAAACCGAGATAAGAATTCTTACCAAAACTGCTCCACCAAGTGCCTCTACCTTTTCCAGCCATAATATTGGGTTCGCTTGGCCAGATTAATAACAAAAACATCTCAAGCAATAGTCATGCATATACGCCAAAGTAATGTACGATATCAATAAAACCAATGGCTTAATGCATAGACCCCTAAATCTAGGCGTGTGTCCACATCTAAGCATCGGCCATCATGGCTGCTTGTCTTCCCCGATTCGAAACTCTGGCACGGAATAAATCTAGATAATCAGCTACTGGTCGTTACGCACATAAACCACGAAGAGATTACTGCGCCAGATAACTTACCGTATACGAAAGGGTCCTGATCCCCATACATGCTGGCTGAAAGGAAGAATATTTGACATCACATCACAAGCAAGGTCGTTACAAGGTCAAAAATATATATTATTCATCGCTTCGCATTTAGATCAATAATTCAGCAAATGGACATTTTTACAACAAACATATAAAAGAGTAATTGCCCTCTGAACTTCGTTCAATGGATTGGAAGCTTCTGTTTGAGTAAAAATTTGATAAAAAAAATAAAATGTATTCTTGTAAACAAAAAAGGAAAACATTTGAAGTGAAAACACAAAAGACAAAAATTTTAGATCCTCTATGGGGTAAAACGTCATGGTTTTCCATCTGACGACCACTAATCTACTAAACCAAATTATCTCTGTTTTAAGCTATTTTCCCCAAAATATCATTCATCTATCTAACCCTTCTTCGTGGAAAAATAGATATAAATGGAGAGAATATTTTATGTATTTATTAGGAATAAAAATCCTTTAGACTATTATTTTTTTAGGAAAATGGTGTTATGGAGTAAAAAAAATTCTATAAAATAAAACATTTATTAAATTATTATTTTTCTTTTTTTCCGTTGTGCTGGAATGGTTGAGGCTGAAGAAAGCAGCCCCAGGCAATGTATACACATAAGCCCTCCGACAAGTTAAAAGGTCAGAATTAATATGGTCTACGAAATGCTTTCGCCTGGAAGGAGTTATTCCCATTTTAAATGGTATTTAAATAATACATGATTTTAAGCTTTAATTGAGAGAATAAGGTCCCCTTTTACCCCCACCCAATTAACATAACGCAGAAATGGGAAGAAAAAATAAACTGCATATTACACTTGGTTCCAAAGAATTTCTGTTTACGGTAATAAATTATGTGTATTATAATATAAAAGTGATTATTTGTTAATAGTCTTTTTTTTTAAACTTACCTATGAGGTCACTTGTATCTCTGCTAAAAACTATAATTATATATATATTTATGGATCTAGCCCATTCTTCGAAGATGTTAAAGAGTCAACTGTTGGGTTCTGTCATTTGCTACAACAATCAGAACGATAATAATTCAGGATATGATTGGCGTTTCTACTCAAGTTGGGCTTTCGGGATGGTGATAGATCCTTTAAATCAAAATTTCCAATTACAAAATTCAAAAGGATGTAAAAAAATAACCCAAAAAACGTTACTTTGTTACAATGTTACTTCTAGTAAAATCTGTTAAGTCAATGTTTTCGGATTGTAAATGAAGAAGTGTGTTAAAAAAAATAAAAAATATATACATTTTTCGTTTAGTTCTTGAGAATCACATGGGGTTTCTGAAAGCAGCTTCTCCTGGGGGCTCAATGAAGATATGAAATGAGATTGGGTCTACTTTTAGCCCCCGTCTGGGACTGTAATGGATGAATGCCTTTAGGTTTGGTTCTGAAACCACATCTCAGAGCTCTTTATCTCGTATTGATTTTGACATCCATCTTCGTGTTGATTTAGGATTGATTTTGCTCTCCTCAGTTCTACCTCTTGGAGTATGATGGGTCTGGAGGACAAATTGTCGACTCATGTGTTTGGAAAGAAACATTAGAGCGTGAATTGGGATTTGTTTGGGTGGGTTTAGTTAAAAAAAAAAGAACATTATGTTTTATAAAAATATTAGGTTTTCATTTCTGTAGGTTCCTAAACAGCAAAAAGATACGCATTTTGTATATCTGGATGGAGAGTGGGTCAATATTTTTGGAGGAATTTAATAAAAATTTGAATGAATGAATGAATGAAGTCTTAAATATAAAGAATGAAACTTAGAAGGCGTTTGGAGACAGCCAGGCAGCTCTGAGACCCACGGGAGAGAACTCTTCAGTATTTCAATCTAGTTAAATGATGAACGCATGTCTTCAGTCTAGGAATACTCGGAGTCAGCACATTCACACCTCACTGCCCCTGACAAGCGCTCGAGGAGTCCCTCCATTAACCACAGAGTAGGGTGATAGCAGATGCGTGCCGTCAGGCTGCAGGCTCACATACTGCATCTTTCATACTTCATCTCAGAGATGTCGGGGGATCCATCTCTGGATATTCCACCCTCTGAGAAAACCAGACGACTGGTCCATTATCGTCTCCATTCTCACCACTCATCCTATCCTCAAAATTCTCCTATCTAAGAGCACATCAAGCTCGAGAAATGCTCATATAAATGAGTTTAGTCTCCATGGACGGGGTAGACACCAGATACTTTACACAGCTCTGAACTTCACGTAGGGTCCACAGACATCAAACACATATATTCCTTACCAATACCCACCAACCCAGTCTATTTTAATATGGCGTCTACCAAAATAAAGAAAGGCTGTAATGATCACGCAGAAAGAAAAATGGATTCCTGCTAGAAAGGGATTCTTCTTTCCTGAAAATTCTAATCTCGGAATCCTACCAAAGAAAAAAATTCATTGGGGTCAATCGTTCATGGGAGCCAATCAAATCCTCACACTGAATAATATGAGGGGAACCGACTAACAGAAATGGGAGAATTAGTGGCAGATGTACCACTTAAGTATGCAATAAAGAGCTGATAAAGAATGATCATGTACACAATTGACATGTACAATCCTCACTTGGGGGGCAAGAAAAGCCAAGTCATGGCCCATCTTCTGCCAGTGGAATGAAGACTCCTTTCTTATGCTTCATAATTTTGCACCAATTTCTCCAAGAATAAAGTTAAAATGAAAGGCCTTATGGGTGGGATGCATGTGAGACCTCGGGTGACATGCCAACATGGGGCATCGGCAAGACCGGGCGTGGCATGGAAAGACCAAGGTTGGCTATTCACCAACATCCCATGTCTGGCAACACCCTGGCAAAAAGTGGCCCTCTTCGATGACGCCTTTTCAGTTTAAATGACTATATTGTGAAGAAAACTGGCACATCTTGGCCCCTTCCCAATAGTTGTCCAAACTGTCGAGCATAACGTTGTTTGCCATCCTAGCATCATCTGATTTGAGATAAAATGTTTGGTAATCTAATGAGGTAATATTGTTGGAACAGGATGTAAAATCGTTGAGAGCTTTGCACGTGTCACCATAATAAAATACGGATGAGGAGCATAGTCTCATCCTCTAGGATGTCACACGCCGCTGGCCATGCAGGAGGACAAGCGGAAAATACTGATAGCCTCGACCAACCTAGATCGGATCAGTTGCTAGGTGACTGACCAGGCAAAAGAGAATGAAGATTCTGCCGATAACCCATGGCCATTTGTTTGATGTTTAATTGTATCAAAGCTCCCTTGTTGGACACCAAAGCCGGGAAGGCAAATCATTTTATAGACACCTGGGAGTCAGTCTACTGTAGAGTAAATGTGGAATATTTAAGTAAAAGCCCCTTTCGTTGTTACCCTGGTGAATGGTTTTAGAATCGCAGCCCATGTTGCTGAATTAATGTTCCTCCATTGTGGCTGATGGGAGTTGTAGTCAAATGACTATTCGTGATTTAGTTATTGAGGACCCAGTCTATTAGCCACTTGGCCCACATTAATGGTCTTGGGGTCAGTCTTTAGGCAGTAGTACCCAAGATACCCCAAAGTCAAGAATAGGAAGCCCATACCAACAGCTCCTGTTGGACTACAATTCCCATGATCCTAATCCAGCCAAGCATACCAGCGCATGCCTCCACCCTGCTAGACGCTCCTTCTCATCCTACCCTGCAGCCGTGTCCCATTTCACAAGGAATCTAGGACAACTTCTTCCAGCGTCCATCCATCTCCCAAATTCCCAATACCTTAATCCTTCCAGGACACGTCTAATTGGAAATTCAATCTTCTCTGCCGCATACTTCAAAGACATTTTTTTAACCCCTTGAACGCGTTCTCTTTTAGAAACACGAGGCACTGGCGTACAAATTGTTAAAATATCAGATACCGGTTTATTTCAGTATAAAAACAAAAAAAAAACAAACAAAACCTTTTCGCTTAGCGTTTTGTTAACTCATAGTGGGCTAAAACCACAGGTTTCTGTAACTTAAAGACACGAGGAGTTACTGGGAAGGGATTATCAGTAGAATATATAATATTTTTAAAATATTATTACAATAATAAATAAAAATACTTATACTAAAAAATAATACTACTAATATAATCCTAATAAAATAAAAATACTAACTAAAATAAATAATACCACTAATAAAATAATAATAATAATAATAATAATAATAATGATACATTTGATGAGGAACATTCTCATTCTATGTGTTTAATTATTCTAAGAAATCTTAAATATTATTTTATTTTGGGTCTATTTCTCCCTCGGTGGGGATGGGGCTGTTCCGTTAACCCCTTGCAGTTTTCCCCTGCAGCAAGGTAAGCGTGGGGGAGGTTTGCGATGTTCTGCTGGGACACTGCATTGCACCTGCAGTAAAGATGGAGGTTGGGGGGGGTGGTGGGTAATGCTCCTTCGCTGCAGTGGAGATAAAGGGAGAACGGGAACAGTAGCCCCCCTAACAATGGAATAAAAGAGAAGACCTCAAATGAACTAGAAAGCTGGACTGACCCCATTATCTCCGGCATACATTAACCTCCCCTGCTGCAATGCAGTAGCATGCGGGGAATTCGCCGGCAAGAAGCGGTTAACCCTTTACACTGACAATATGTAACTCCGCATGCATTGGAATTGAATATGGTAAAGGGTTAAAACTCTTTTTAACCCCCCTCCCCCCACTTTGGTTCCCGGTTAACGCATGCTTCACCCTACCTTTCTCGGTTCGTTCGGTTGGGGTAGCCATGCCGGAGACTGCAATGAGTTGCGTGTCTGTGTGTGTGTGTGCGCGTTGTGTGCTTGTTTGGCAGGCTGTCGGTGCCTCTAACGGAAACGATCGAGATACAGGTTGTGTGGATCTGCACGGCGTGTGTGTGTCCCGGGGATAGAGCGCATACGTGTGCGTATAAGCGTGTGTATGTATATGCGTGTGTGGTGAGTGTGGAGGATGCTTGGAGTGTGTGCTCGGTTCTGTGTGATGTATATTGTGTATGTTACTGCAGATCGGGAGTCACAGCTGGATTGGGGGGGTCTATTCTACATTTATTCTATCACTCTCCCTCGCTCCCATGGGGCTCTATCGGCCAATCACAAGCGGGTTGGGACACTGGCAGCGCTGCGATTGGTCCTCAGTACATAGGAGATGGTTCGTCTTGTTGCAGCTGATTTAATACTTTGAGTGCAGATGGGATGCGGGAAATCTTATCTCATTTTTTTCCTTTTTCCTTCTCCCTATTTTTTTCTTTGAACATAGAAATACTTTTAATACGTTATAATATCGTCATCTTTTCTGGTCTGTTTAATATTTTTTTTCTCAAGTTTTCTCCGCCTGATCCTCTTTTCGCGTCTCGTATCCTCATTTAACCCTCTCTCTTGAATTTCGCACCCTGGGTATCCACCGTATCATCCTCACATTCCTTTCTCTCCATGCAGCCTCAGTCCCCCTCCTCCCCGTCCACCCTTCATTCTCATTAAGCTTCATCCTGGATCCATACTGCCCTTCGCCGAGGTTTGAAGTAAGCCTCCCATTAACCCCTCGCATGCAGCCGCCTTCCATTCATCACCATGACAGCCTCTCTTTTGATTGGAAAGCTTCATTTATCCAGAAAAATACATGAAAGAAAACTTATTTGCTGAGCATCTTATACGATTTTGGTAAAAATTACCAAGAGAATATTTCGCAATACACATCGCCAGATCGATCGATAGCGGAAGAAAAATAACGCGCTGAAAAGGGCATGGCTGCTAAATGGTACAATGAGTGTGGATTAAAGCAAAATGTAAAATTTTAGCATGACTCTTCATTACGAAGTCAACACTTCTGAGATTGTTTTTATATTAAAAAAAATCATTATATTAAGATAATTATATCTCCAACATGGAGCCTCTATATGCAAATTCATTAGGGTAGATGCTTATTTGAATATGAGAATATATGATGATGTCATAAAAAAGTCAGACAAAGATTACCCAAGAAAACACAAAATGCGTATTCTTAATGATAATAATGGTGAGAGCCATTATCTACAAATGGAACAGTGGAGAACCTTCCCAGTAGTAACCGACCAACCAAAAGTCCTCCAAGAGCTCCTTGAGGACTCATCCGGGAGGTCAGAAAAGAACCCCAACCAACAAGTAAAGAACCGCCGGCCTCGGTTAAGGTCGGTGTTCACCATTCCACCATAAGAAAGAGATTGCTCAAAAATGGCATCCGCGGGAGAGCTGCAAGCCAAGAACCAACGCTGACCAAAGAGAACACAAAGCCTCGTCTCATATTGGCCAAAAAACATCTTGATGACCCAGAAGATGGGTGGATTAATGAGTCAAAAGTGGGAAAACAAGGGCACCGTTACATCTGGCATGAAGATAACACAACATTAAGAACATCATACCAGTGGTGGTGGTCGTGCGATGGTCTGGGCGACTTGCCATGCGTGAAGGAACCATGAATTGCGCTCTACAAGAAAACCCAGAAGAAGAACGTCCGTCTGTCCGTCAGTTCTGAAGCAGGAGGAAGGTCCGAAGCACACAAGCGAGTCCACGTGCTGGACTGCTCAAAAGAAACAAAATGAAGGTTATGGAGGCCGAGTCAAAGTCCCGATTGGAATTCTTTTATGGATTTATTACTGTCCAGATATCAGAATCCCCACATTTAAAGAGCTAATCTCGTAATTAACACAGAAAGCACTTTCCGGCAGATCGGCCCCATCCGGCCCCCGTCTGTTCGTCCGTTTCTCCTGCTGTAAAGCCACAAACCTTAATCAGTCGTTTGTCTCGTCTTAGATTCAGGAGCCGTATGTCTATCCCATGCATATTTAAATCCCCTCACTGTATAAGCCTCTACCACCTCTGCTGGGAGGCTGTTCCACTTATCTTTCACCTAGTGTAAGAAATGGCTAGACTGGATTTTATGTTTCTAAAGCCAGTATTTTGGTTGGCCTGGGGTGAAGCATTCCACTGCTCTCTGGCACAGTTATTAGCTAAAAGAAAATGTAGCCCCCCACATGCTGGATTCTGAAAACGTTGTGTTTACAAATGTATCAAAATAACAAAAAAATAATTGCTGTTTTTATTAATTTTTTTATTATTATTATTGTTGGTTTTATTTTTATTTATTATTATTTGTTATTATAAATTTTTTATTATATTTTTATTTAAATGCGTCCACGATTCCCGCAGCACTTCTTACAGTCCATACATTCAATGGGTCTGGAACCGATACATTAGGTTAGGAGGGCTCGGCTCATGAGCTTACAATCTAGAGTTAAGAGCTAATTGCATCTGCTGGGCTTCTTGCGAGAATCAGTGGCGACTCTAGAAACAATATATAGGGGGGGCACACAAGA
>VKOC01037254.1:0-12758 GCA_009364415.1 Spea multiplicata | reverse complement strand
TATATATAATTGCCATCAGCAATCACACTCCTATCCTATGCCAACAGCAATCACACTCCTATCATGCCAAGTCAGCTAGTACATGCTGGAATCTGGGTATGCCTGGGCATGATAGGAGTGTGATTGCTGTTAATCATATATACATAATATATATTAATATTGTTGTTGAATTTTTTTGTCCTATTTTGCTGTGTTACTTACCGTACTTACCGGCGTATAGCACGCACCCTCACCGGGACCGGAAGTAAGGGAGATGCGGCTGCAGATCGTGCAGCTCTAGGATATATCGGCGTATAACACGCAGGTAGGATTTCGGCTTTTTTTCGTTTTTACAAAAGTGCGTGTTATACGCCGATAAATACGGTACTTTAAATAAAAGTGTGAGATTTTTTTTATGGTGGGGGTCATATTTGGTTTCGGACAGGTAAATGCTGGATTTTCGGTTTCAGTCCAGAATTTTCATTTCGGTGCATCCCTAAGCCAGACAATGAAGTGGTAGGCCTACACCACATCAATGTTTGGGTTAGTATATAGTGATAGGAGGTATTCTGCACTATTATCATTGTCTGGCTCAATGTATAGCGATAGGGATTACGCTGTACCACCGTCAATGTCTGCCTCAGTATATAGTGTTACGTGTTATGCTGTACCCCTGTCAATGTCGGCTTCAGTATATAGTGATAGGTGTTATGCTGTACCCCCATCAATGTCTGCCTCAGTATATAGTGATAGGTGTAATGCTGTACCACCTTCAATGTCTGCCTCCGTATATATTGATAACAGTAATGCTGTACCACCTTTAATGTCTGCGCCAGTATATAACGATAGAAGTTATGCAGTTTTAAAGTGTTGGGGGGGGTGCCACATACAGGATCCGCCCCAGGTGCCAAATACTCTAGCTATGCCCCTGGGTATTAGTTTAATGTTTTTCTGGTGTCACTCATTGGCTGCTTACGTTACTTTTTTGGTTTTTTTTAAGAATGCATATTAATGCATATTTAACATGATTTTTTTGTGAAGCTGTCTGTGACATTATATTTTCCTGTTAAGATAAGCTGTCACAGAACACAGTGATATTTATCCATAGTTAGTTTTTGTGTTGCCACCTACCTCTGCCGCATCAGGTGAGAAGAATCTCATGCGCCGAGACCCACAGGCAATGATCAGGAAATTAATGCTTCTTGAAGATGCATTAAAATATTGCCGTTAGTGAGTAGATCTTAATGTCTGGGTTGTGTGGTCACAGGAAGGTTAATAATGGACAGCCTCACCTGATCTCAAACAGGAGCCAGGAAAAGCTGAATGGTCTGCGATAGAGAACTCTGGAACAATAGTAACTTGGCATGTCTGAAATGAGGCAGTGTAGAACTGAATGGTTTAGTAAGACTTCAACAATGCAAAACAGGAACACTAGATCAAGAAAATGAAATGGGATTGTGTGATCAGTTGAGTTAACTAATAATTAAGGCCAACTTGACCAACTGCATACTCAGTTCTAAGTAACCCATAGAAACAACTTCAAGGGGCAGTAGATAGAGGCAATGCGGCTTTGTTGCTGCATTTTAAGGGTCCTTCATTTTTTAATACATATATATAGAAATATAGACAGCAAGGGAATAAAAAATTGGTCTTAGCACAATGTGGCAGCAGAAAAAGAGTGATGGGAGATCAATTTAGTTGGGAGCCATTATGTTTTCAAATAGAAGGATAAGCTGCGTAGTAATGTTTCCATGGAAACTGGATGTCACTCTTATTGGTATTAGCCATACAGCATCTAGAACCATTAAAATATGTCGGGCTGTATGAATGATTTATGTCATGTATTTAATTTGGTGTTGATTTATCTTTTTGCTCATATACCGGAGAAATTACTGATTTCACAAGATACATTATATCATGGTTTTGTTAAATCTAACTTCATTCTGTAATCTGTTATTTCATCATGAAACCAATTCCATTGTTGCATCATAAAAAGCCACTGGAAAGAGTGTCTGCGGTTACGTGCGTACTGGAGTGTACTACACACTCACGTACACTAAGATGGTTAAAAGTGCGTGTTAGTGTACATGAGTGTGTAGTACACTAAATTGTGGCTTTAATACAATGTAATAGTCACCTAATTTCGCCCCTGTAATGCTGTTAATCATTACACACAGTACTTACTCCCAGACCATTTAACCAATTGGTTAGACTTGGGACCTGGCTTGGTAAGCAGTCAAGTGCCAGCTAGGGTTTATCACTTATACGGAACGTAATTAGCTAATTATATGTTTTATACATTTTCAACTATTGGTCTTCTAGCGTCCCTACATATCTCATGCAAATTTCTACCTATATGCGATGCTCAAACATGGATGAATTCTTCACACTTGCTTTCCAACATCTCTAAATGATCTTTATGCTCTCTTTGATGTGACCTGATGTATGGAGGGGTCAATTAATACCTCTAGCCCCTTTCTGCAGGTTCACATTTTTCCATAAGCTCAAAAAGAAATGATTAGCTGTAAATAAGGGAAGCCATGCTGGATGTCACGCAGTAGTTTTTATTTTGCTTGCCACAGTTTTGCTCATGCAGATGCTGAGCGCACCACCAGATGGCGCTGTTAGGCTTGTAAAGAGGAACTCCCATCAGTCTTAATATTTTTATTATTACTATTATTGTAATTATTACATTCCTATATTAAACCTGCCTAAAGGTTGTGCTTTTTGTTTTTCAATCGGCAATATTTGATTTTAAAGTAATTTAAAACAATTTTGCCTTGGCAGAGCTAGGTCTGTGGCAAAATGTTGCTGTGCCTTTATACTGTACATTCTCACGAATGTGTTATCTGCTGTGTTACTATAGTCATAAGAGAAAATATAGTTTGGTCACATAAATATATTATGTATAGGTATTTTTAAATGCTACAAAAAGTGAAATACGTTATATTTACATCCATTAATATAAACTATAAGAGGAACTCCACTGCCCTGCCCAATGTTTTTTTTGTTCTATTAGAGTATCAAGAATGTATGTACACCCTTAAGGTTTTACCTTACGTTCTTTTAATTGATTTTTATTTACTTCAAGCTTTAGCAGGAATGTTCACCTACCCATGACTGGTGAATCATCCAACCTTGTCCTCCCCCTCCCGGAAGCAGACAAACACACTGGAGACTATCTTGAGTTAATAAACCAAGTATTTATTCAACACAATGATGAGCCAAACATTTTAATTTCAAAATATAAAAATATTTGTTCTCTGCCGTTGGTTTTGCCATACTGGCGTTTCACCAAGCACAATAACGTTCAACCAGGCTGCCCAAGGGTCACCAACCAATAAGGCAAGCCCATCTAAGCCCCCTTTTGGTAGTTTAACCTTGGCTGGCTGCACAATGACAGAAGGAAGATCATTTAAACAATAAGGGAGGTCAGAGAAACCAGGAGCCCCAGGTAGAAGGCTGGCCCTCCCAAAATTCCCTGCCTGAGCCTAATCCTCCTCCCACAGTACCAAAAATTAACCCCTGCCTCAACAGAGGGGGTCATCAGGTGCACCCTATCATGCTTCCCTTTCACCCAGAGGCTGGTGAGCTCTTGATCCTCTGGCACTTTTCAGTATTTTCCCACGCAACCTGGAAGCCCCCGGAACTCAACGCGTGAAGGACTGCGTGATGCCTAAAAGGCAACAAATCTTTGCCTTATTGTTGTCTATATTTTGGTCCATGCGAGGGACATCTGATGCCATGGGCCACATATTGTCAAAAAGGCCAAATCTGCAGTCTTTTCTTGGCAGTATGAGGCTTCACGCATGGTGCATCTGACTTCATTGGAGGTCCGTGGACTGGCTGGAAGTGGCGACAATGGAGCGCTGTGAAGCCTGAAGAGATGTCAGGCTATGCACAGAGGGGACAAGGAAACAAGGGCACCCATGAGATATGTTTAGTTTTATAGCATGTTGACATCACCTACCACTAGCCAGCTAAGCACAGCAAACTGCTTTCCTTACTGAATACACAGCTATACCACCAACAAAATATGGGAGCTTCCCTTTAAGTAATGCATGTTATAAAGCATAAGAGGTGGCTGATCGTGTGAGTATTTTGTTAATAAACTGTTCCAGTGGTCTATATAACTGTGGGATTGAGACGGTAAAGTTAAACTCCCAGGTACAGAAGTAAACCTGATATATCCTTTATAAATAAGACAGGCAGTGAAAGCCATTTTAACAACATTACAGTTCATTTGCAAATAGGCCTGTACAGGTACTTTAAGGCCAGCGGCTGATAAATGACTCATGCACGGCTACATGTATCCAGTCAGTGGCCACATGTACGCCATTTACATGATCTTACACTTTTGCAGCGTGCAGTCACGTGTATCCAGCCAGCTGCCACACACTAAAGGACACAATCTGCCACATAAACAACAATCACGGGACAACACCCATGGGTGCTGGCCCCTCAGGCATTTGTCTGATGGCCAGTCCAGGCCTGTTTGCGATGAAATGATATTCACAGTCAAACTAAACAGATTCACGTACATTAATAACTCTCAGGCTATTCCCTTCAATCTCTATGTGCACTGACAACAATAATTAAAAAAAGTTTGAGGCAACAACAAGTATGCTCTTGCTTTACTCATGTTCTAAGTAACCACTCACCCTAACTACTTTCCTGCATGGATGCTTTCTATTATAGCTGGGTTTGTTGGGATTCTCTCAAACCTAATGTCTTAGTTCCAGAAGTGTGGAGGAGCTGGATTATGTCTCCTTTCATTTTGGACTTTGGCTTTTGTGAGCATCCATACTTCTGTTTTGGGTGAGTGTGGGGTCTGAGTCAGCTCATGCTTATGCCACTGCTTGACTCACCTACATCTACTCAACGTTTGTCCATCAGCTTTGCTGATACAAACTTACGGGAAGTTTTAATGAGTGGGCAGTCATAATTACAGATCGGTAGTAGACAAAAAATACTGTAAACTTTCCAGCAATGTCCATACCGCAAAAGCTGCATGGTGCCATCCTCAACAAACTGACTATGTATCTTTAGGTCATCTCCGTCCCTCTATGCATAATACTTTACCCGTGGGAAACAAAACAGAAAAATATAGTTCTCACCAGAAACGTTTTAGAAAATCGTGCTCCAGAGAACACAATTTTATTTGAAAAACAAAATGAGAAGCTTAAAGATATTTGAATGCAGACAGATAAAATCACCAGTGGGGGGATTTTCTAAATGAAGAAATTATTGTCTAGCTTTCCAGACGAAATCAGCTTTATTTTGTGATTCAACAGACCAGTGCGGAAGGTTGAATTAGGGTGAAGTCTCTCCAGGGTTTACAGCTTTCTTAAATCTTTTTCTTTATTATCTTTAGAATTTTTAGCAAATTCAATATAGAACAATAGATTTTGCAGAATTGATCAATGGGATATGAAACAAAATGTGGTTCGGTAAATATGGATGCCACTTTTCAAGTAATTGGACTCCAAGGGTGCCCTCGCACCTTTGTTTTACAGAGTCTCCCAGAAACAGTAGCTGTTTAAGGGTATTCTGGCCCCGAAAATAACACTGCAAGTGAATGACAGCCCCATGACTGCCCCAGGTCCTGGGTACCAGCTTAGATTGCCTAGTAGGTAATATAATTTTGCACAGATCTATATAGCTATGGTATATGTGTGGTGTTCTGTCATATTATTTACAGATTTTCCTTAAATAAATCCTAGAACAGCGGGCCACAAGGGAACAAGCAAGTACCTTTTACCCTCTTTCCCCTGAATCATCTGAGGATCTCGGTTCCTCTCTCCTCTCCCCATGTCCCCATTAAGATTTCCTATCCTTCCTTAAAGGAGAAGAGTCTGAGGATCTCGGCTCCTTACCCCATCCCCTGTGTTCCTTGCCTTGTTCCCTGTCCCTTGCTCGCATTGTCCCACTTGCTTGCTACGTTATACTCTGCTTAGCTTCCATACTCCCAGCCTGCAGCATCCTGCACATGATTCTAGTGCTATGTCTCATGCCTGCTCCAGGGTGCCTGCAGGATAGCACTTTGTTTTTGTCCTGGACAACATCCGTCAGGGCGCTGGTATGCGACTGCACAACCCTAGGTGCTCATCACCCGGGTGAGTGCAGTCACCCTGCACCAGGTCCTGTGGCTCCGCTTCTGCATCCTGAGCTCCTGAACACCATCTTTGGGCGCTCTGGGTCATTACAGTCATCTGTACGGACCCAGTTCCTGACAGAATATTATCCTCATAGTCTACAAGTTCTACCAAACTGCTTAGTAGAAGTTGTTTTCTATTGAACACAATGTGTTTTAAGAGTTTCTAGTCTAGAATACTTTACCATTTGGGAATTAGGGAATTAAAGTGCAAGCCATGTGTTTTCCACCACTGTGGGCTGGGCGTGTCAAGACCCCACTCCCGGGACCTGGAGGATTTAGGTCTAGAACTGGAGCCAATCAGTTGCAGGAAAGTGGTCCTATTGAAATCAATACACATGTGCACTGGGGTAAAAAAAAAAAGACTCCTGCACGCAGCATTCACCAAAGTCAAGGATGGAGCTGACTGGAGGTGAGTACATCACGCGCTGGGAGATGCATCTCCTGCAGAACATTTAGAAAGGGGCAAATGCATTTTGGGGTGACATGGATTGGCATAATGGACCACGCGGCGATCATATACATTAAAGTGCATATGATGGCTGGAGAGTCCCTTTAATAATGTGTGTGGCTTTTCGCAGTTCACATGACTATGGTGAAAGATACCGCGTATGATAATATTTGGTATGCATGTTTGTCTTCCACAGCAGTAGAATTTACTGAACTGTTCATTTTACTTAGAAGCGAATGATAACTTCATAAGGGTCTTTTATGTTGCGCTGCCAGAGGAAAGAATGAAAACAAAGCCACAGCCGGGTTCAGTTACAAAACTAGCAAACCCGATAACGTTATTTTTATGCTGACTTTACTCCGGCCGCTCAAAAGGTTACGCAATGCCTGTGTTCGATATCGTAAAAAGAGGAAGGGTGTCTCAATACTGCTTGATTTTTAAAGCGTGTGGACACTTTTTATATTTTATTATGTTTTTAAACATTAGCTTTGTCAGTAAAATCTGTTTGGCAATCAATATATTTAGCTTGAATTTCACTTAAAGTGAAGTGGAATATACCATATATGGCAGCACGAGAATTATCTAATTTAATGTTTCACAATTCTCTGCCTTCCCCTCACCCACTCTTTAACCCTATATGCATTGCACATCCTTCTCATACTCTCATAAGGCTATCGGTGGATCCTCTGTCCCTGGCACTCTAAGCGTTAAAGAGACTTCCGCATGTCATTGCGTAAAAGGATTGGGTTGGTAATTAGGATCTGACCTGATCTTTATTGCAAGCTGTAATCATTCTATTCCTCTGTTCACTTCTCCAGGCATGATTCCTTCTTCATGGGCTCCTCTGTCACAATCTGTGTATATTTTACAAAGTCAGGCTGTTTGTAAGCTCTCCTTTGGGGGGCATATTGTGTTCTTCATCAGCCTATCACGGTAGATTAGATGGTATGACAAAGGCAGCTGTCAAGCATGCCCCCCGACAGTCCCGATTTTGCCACTCTATCATGCTGTCCCACCGAGCAATACCTCTGTTCCTAAAAGCAGGATAGTGGGACTTGCAACCACAATCCCACAGTCCCAATTTCGTTCTCTAGTGTCTGAAACACTACAGAATGAATATTGCGCATACGCAGAAATGTACACATACATAGCAGCGCTGCCAGTTTGAGTGACACTCTACCTCCCAGAATGCCGGGGTAGAAGTTGGTTCTGTGAAATTGCATCCATCTGTTGACAAAATGAGTGATTATGCGAGTCCTACTAGAGATTCTTGGCATTCCAGGAACAAGAAGTTATGCAGGCCATGGGTAACATGTTTAGACCATATATCACTTTTCATTTCCACCACTTTAATACTGTTCGGATATATTCATTCTCCCAGTGACACCCCAAAATATAAATTATACCCAGTGTGCTTGATTAGGAAATAAAAGTCCTTTATTAGGACAGCACATAATCACGATCTTTGCATTGTATTTGAGCAGCAGGAATTCTGCATGACAGAAAGAGCTGTACAGACTGTACTTTGAACTGGAGCATTCGTTGTATGCTGCGACGCTCTTTGATCTCCGAGGATTTAGCGTTCATTATTTACAGCTTTCTCCTGTTTGGCCACCATTTTATTTGTTCCCTGGCTGGAAAAAATATATTGAAAGGTGCAGTTTTAATATGTGTATGAATAGTAGATCTACATCAGTGTAGGTATATGTCCCTCTTACACCATCACAGGAATTCAGATACACTCAAGGTTTCACTAAAGAGTAAACGCAAGTGCCACTCGAGGCGGATTTCTGTTTCGGCTCCCTTGTTGACCACTTATCTATGGTCTGACCTTGGGGGTAAACTAAGAAACATAGAATTGGATGGCAGGTAAGAGCCATTATCTTTTATTTATATAGCGCCAACAATTTACGCAGCCCTTACAATACATATACTCAAAAGTTATGACAGAACTATAAAGCAAATCCCTACATTGGGTAAATGTATGGTAAAGTGGCTTACAATCTAGAGAATATACTGTAATTAAAAATATAACCTGCCATATTCCACCCTCATAAAATTCACAAGCTTACAATCTAGAGGTGAAAGACACAAAGTATGATAAAGAGGGAAAGATAGTGCCATAGATGAATGAGATGAATGTAGAAATTGTGTCAGCGGCAGACAAGGAAAGTTTTAGCTGATAACATTCTATGCTTCTCTGAATATTTTTTTCTTGGATATTGAAAGGAATGGTGAAAGCTGGAGGCTTGGTGGAAGGGAGTTTCAGAGAAATGGCCAGCACAAGAGAAGTCTTGAAAGCATGGAGAGAATGTAGAGGTGGAGCTGGGGAGTATTTTGTTAATTGGGTAGAAATTTATGGGGGAGCGAGCGGCACCATGCAGGGCTTGGGATGTTGTATGTTTAGTTCTTGATGAAATGGGGGGCCAGTGGATGGCTTCACTGAGTGGGGAAGAGAAGAAGAGTGATGTGTAAGGAAGATACCATGATTTGCAGAGGAGAGAGTCAAGAGACAGGAATGCTCGTACAATAGTTGTATTAGTCAAGGTGGGAGATAACAAAGGAGTAAACTAGGGATACCAATATAGGTAAAAAAAAAAAGAGTTTGCTGCCTTGGTGTCATACTTAACTCCACTGTTCACCATATCACTGAAAGGGATGCACCAAAATGAAAATTCTGGACCGAAACTGAAAATTCAGGATTCACTTGGACCGAAACTGAAAAATGTATGAGTTCTCATTTGTCACAAAGGTTTCACCAATGGTGCATGGATTCTCTCTTTCTTTCAGACCATCCCCTAGTTATTCGCACATCAAACACTCAAGAACCCACTTGTACAGAGTGTATTTCCCTCCTAATGCCCAGTAACCTGCATTCTGGAAAAAAACCATCTGTTTCCCAAACCTAGTTCTTAGACCAATGACTTCTGCAGATTACCATTCCTCCTCCTAGGCTCCCACATACAGGAGGGAGAATGCTCTGGGTCAGCCATTCTGGGAAGTTCCCAGGTGTACAAACCCACGCGGATGGAATTATGTTCCACACTGATTCAGCATTGGTTTTTTTCTTTACATAGGGAAGTGGTTATGGCAACAAGAGGAGAAAAACAATGACATGCGTATAGCAAGAGCATCCATAATGTTTACGCAAGTCTGGTTTGGAAATTCCAAATTGCATTTTAGTTCCTAGTAAGTTTCGTTTTTCAGTGGAAAGGAAGCTGCAGCTGCTTCTTATAAACCTATAATGCAGAGTATACACATTATCTATGGCCAGTCCAGAAACATTACGGCGCCCAGTAGAAAAAGCATATTGCTAAAGAGCTGCATTGCTTGGATATTCCCAGTGTCTCGTGAAGCGCAGTGAACATTTAACTACCGTCTGGTGTTTCCTGATCGTTAGCTTTGAGCTTCTGTGTGCAGTTGTTGTGACGTCATTCTCGTATTGCTTAATATAAAGTTGGTCCTGTGTTTGGTCTTAGACAAATGAAAGTGTCTGATTTTTTTTACTTCTAAGAGCTCCATAACGGTAAATTCCAATGGAATTTTTTTTACATTTTTTTACAATATAAAACAGTGTTTAAAGTAGATTAGCACTAAAAAACAAACAAACTTGGTTTTATTTAATTCTGTGCCATTAAACTTCTCATATATGCAGACCTAGGGGCTGTTGTGCTACGTTTTGGGTGCCTTTCCCTGTTCACTTACTGAGCCGGTTCTTTATGGCAACGTTAGTAAAGACCACCGAAAACAAAAATAGTGCTGGAGAAAGGTGTGATTTGTGGCACATAATACCATGACGTAGGCTAGAACATGTGTAAGTGACGGAAAAAATAGAAAGTGCACAACCACATCACTTGCAGAGATCCCTGGTGAACAAAACCAGGAGGCTCCAAAACACACCTCAAACTTTATAACCAAGCGTTCCCTCTGTCACAGGTATTCACTTTATCTTAGCCAAAAAGCCAAAGAACATATCCTCGGCTTACATTAAATCAAAGATTCAATGATGGTCTGTAGCTGGTCCTGGTCTACAACTAGAAACTCAAGAGACATGGGTATAACGTAAGGAAGCTTTAATTTACTGAGAATAAGGTAGAACATCATCCCAACAGACATGGTACAGCTTATTATAATGAGGAATTTTAAACGTGCAGGATTCACATAAAACTTGAGTAGAAGAAAAGATCAACTAACCAAAATAATGTTTCTAAAGCAAGAAACAATGGACAGACTGTGTTGGTTCTTAGCTTTAGTCAAATTGTATGTTTCTGAATGCACTCACAGAGGATAAGAGTAGGTTACATTACTTATGTATGAAACATTTTAAATTAAACCCCAGATGGTAAAGACAGTAGGAGTTTTTAGCCCTCTAGATCTGGAGTTTGATACTCTTATGTGATTTATTTCTAATCCATGCAAGACACTTGTTTGTAGCAGGATCACAGCCTGTCCAGACTCATTATTCGCATTACAACCAATTCATCTCCTCCGGCAGCTTAACATTGTTTAAAAAAGCTGAGTCTGCTGTGGTCACCAAATGTACTGTTCAGCACCCCTGATGGGGTCAGGATTGGTCCACTCAGCTATTGCCCCATGCTTTCTGTCATGACAACTGTACAAAAGGATTGATCCCAACAAATATTTATTATCAATCTTCCATATGCAGGAATAAAAAAATTAACAAATTCTGAAAAAAGTTATTTAAACTGAACATTTGCCCAAAATGCTGCCACTCTGCTTGCTGTGAATCATAATAATTTTCCCTAAACTCACAATAAATAATTACAGAATAGAAGCACATGATTATAGTCAGCTTCTGTTGTACAGATAGTCATGAGGCCCCTTAAAATCTGCCCCATACTCACCACATGGCTAAAGGGGCCTTTTATATGCCCAGAACACCAGGGCTCATAAAAAGTTACATATTTACTCTACAAACACCACTATCAGCCAAACGCGGTAATCACACAAGACTGCATGCAAGAAAAACGTCAGCAACTTGACTTCACCCACAACAAGTAAAACAAAACGTACATGCTGTACAAAAGCATGTTCTTATATACCGTACCAATCCGTTAGTCAAATGTAATCTATGGTGAATAACACAACTAGGAACATTAATTATACTCCTCATATTAGGCATAGACCACCAACAAATAAATTCTATACATCAGAATTTGGTTATTCGGTTTTTGGCGATTCCAGGTTCCACACAGAAACTGCACTTAAAATCCTTAAATATATACTTAAAATAATGAAAAGGTCATGAAATCAAGGATTTGGAACATTTATGTATTTTTTGAAACTCGACAGCAGTTTTGTTGAGTTTTTAGCTGTGAAAATGGTCATTGAGGCAGTTTAGCCTTTAAATAAAATTTTGGGCTGTATTTGGAGCAGTACCTAGCTACCCGCTGTCCCAGTCTTTGTTATGAACTCTGTTATATTGCAGACTAGCCATGAAATAATACTTCATCAGGTAACATTAGTTATGACTTGAGTGACATCTGTTGTAGCAATAATTTTAGTAATATAGTAGTACAACACATCAATGCCACATTATTATTAGTCTGGCCTAGATTGTTGGTGGGACTGACCCACTGGGTACTTGCCAGTCAGGCCCAGATCAAATGTTATATCGTCATTGAAAATGTTTTATTACACCTCCATGTAGATCAATGGTATAAAAGCAACAGAAACAAGCAATCTCCCATTCACCTTTTATTTAAACAAACCCAATAAAAATAAGTTACATCAATATATACAAATAAGTAAAAATATTAACCAATATAAACCTTAAGAAAATCATATTTATATAAATAATCCTATTGATTGTCATCATAACAGTATAAAAAAGTACAGGTTTTTAAGGCCCATTATAAAAATACATTAATAATCTGATAAGTGCTGTCAATAACATTCATTTCTGTTTCCTAAACAGACATTTAATATAAGCAGCTATTTGAGTACAAAATCCAATATAAACATTGTAGACATTCGACACATTCAGTTGTGTAATTTGTACCTTAAGGGCTGACCATTGTAGTTTTGTGAATTAATATAGGCAAAGGCATCCAATCCTAAACACAGATTTCACCTTCTGGTAAAACCAGAGCTTCTTATTGGCCAAGAATTATTATTATTTATAGTTTTACGGAAATATTCCGCAGTGCTGTA
>VKOC01037246.1:0-17131 GCA_009364415.1 Spea multiplicata | reverse complement strand
TATGGTAGAATTTGTGTTCCAGTTACCCCATATACCTATACCCCCCCCCCCGTTCTGTGATGGAGAAGAAAGATGGTATCAAGGTGGGCTATGAGTTATTACGCCTCTGTGACTTCCTTTCTCTCTCTCGATTAGGTTCTGAACAAAGGTCAGACCCTCAGCCTGAAGTCTATCGTGACCAGTGACCTCATGAGTATTCAAATACCTGTGACCTCTTCTATGATCCCCTCCGTTCGCGTCATCGCTTATTACTACCTGGGATCTGAGATCGTTGCCAACTCGGTTTGGGTGGACGTGACTGATGTTTGTGAGGGGAAGGTAATGTATACATCTTCATTTGAGCAGCACGGATAATGTATGTAATGCAATGAGGCTGCGGAACCCGACCTATCTGTCACATCACAGTTGCTGATTAGAAATGCTGATGCTGGAAAAGACGTTTCACCGCGAGGAGCCTTCGAGCTGGTGGTGGAAACAGACGGTACGAGCGCGGTGTCTTTAGCTGCAGTGGACACGGCTGTTTACGCTCTTAATTCCAAGAACAAGCTGACACCAGACAAGGTGAGCCGCTATCTGCTCTCTTATTTGTATCAGAATCAAAAAGAACCCCATCCATAAAGATATATAAAGATATATGTATCCATGCGTTACTAACGTTCTAATTGTGTTTGGTCTGGGCCTTTGGGGCAAAGTCAATTGAATAGAAACAAATCACTTCTTTTAAATGGAAATGGATTATCAGAGATAATGTCGGTTTGAACAAGAGTGGTATTCAGAAGTATAATAATTTTTTACTTACAACATTTAATTTATAAAGACATTATTGGGGCTTTTAGGGCTGGAAAAGGAAAGGCTGGCACAGGGGAGGAAAGATGGACACAGGGGAGGAAAGGTTGGCACAGGGGAGGAAAGATGGGCACATAGGGAGGAAAGATGGACACAAGGGGAGGAAAGGTTGGCTACAGGGGAGGAAAGATGAACACAGGGAGGAAAATATGGACACAGGGAGGAAGAATGGAACACGGGGAGGAAAGGTTGGCAGCAGGGGAGGAACGATGGACAGCAGGGTAAGAAAAGATGGACACAGGGGAGGAAAGATGGACACAGGGGAGGAAAGGTTGGCACAGGGGAGGAAAGATGGACACAGGGGAGGAAAGACCTTCATCATATGCTCCTTATAAGATGAGTAAGTCAGGTATGGGTATGACGAACAGAAGCTAGAATGCTGGGCGTATAATTCTGAATGTAACGATACGATAGAGCGAGGATGTTCATCATTCTGTGCACTCCAGATGTTCAGAGCTATGAACGCGTATGATCTTGGCTGCTCTCCGGGTGGAGGGAAGGATTTCAGGAACGTTTTCATGGACGCCGGGCTGGCATTCGTTTCTTCCGCAGGATACAGCGATGTAAATGGTGAGGATCACATGGAACGCTCACGTTATAAGAACTTGGCCCACCCTGTAACTGCTAAAACACCGTACACACTCTCTAACACTATACACTTATACACACACTGACTCCAACACCATACACTAACACACACACTGACTCCAAACACCATTACACTTACACACACACTGACTCCAAAAACCATACATAAACGACACACACTGAACTCCTAACACCATACACTAACACACACACTGACTCTAACACCCATACACTAACACACACTGACTCCACACCATACACTAACACACCACACTGACTCCAACACCATACACTAACACACACACTGACTCCAACACACATAACACTAACACACACACGACACTGACTCAACACCATAACACTAACACACACACTGACTCAACACCATACACTAACACACACACACCACTGACTCAACACCATACACTAACACACACACTGACTGCAACACCATTACACTTAACACACACACTGACTCCTACACCATACAGGTGAACACACACACTGACCCAACACCATTCCACTAACACACACACTGACTCCAAACACCAACACTAACACACACTGACTTCCAACACCAACCTAACACACACACACACTGACTCCAACACCATACACTAACACACACACTGTCTCCAACACCATACACACTAACACACACACACACTGACTCCAACACCATACACAACACACACACTGACTCCAACCACCATACACTAACACACACTGACTCCAACACCATACACTAACACACACCACTGACTCCACACCATACGACTAGACAGCACACGACGGGGGTGACCGCAGACACCATACACTAACACACACACTGACTCACAACACCATACCACTAACACACACACACACTGACTCCAACACCATACACTTAAACCACACCACACTGACTTATCCCAAACACCATACACTAACAACTACCACTGACCCAACACCAACCCTAAACACAACACTGACTCCACACCATACACTAACACACACACTGACTCAACACCATACACTAACACACACACACTACTCAACACCAGTACACAACACACACACACACTGGACTCCAACACCATTACACTAACACACACCACTGCACTCCAACACCATACACTAACACACACACACACTGACTCCAACACCATACACTAACACACACACTGACTCACCGCTGCCCACCAAAACCTTCAGTCCGTTTCACCCACTCCTAGAGAGGCTCCTGGTGATCAGCAGCCCCATTTCTGTCTCTCCACTCGGTTCTTGGCCATCTGTCTGTAACGACCTTTTAATGTTTACTCGCAGAGTTCGGGTGCAGAGTCCAGGAACGGCAGAAAAGATCACCGAAGGCCCAGGATCCCACAGCGCTGGCCAAACAAAAAGGTAAAGGAGTTGGGTTGCGAGCTCCTAGTTTCTGACTCGTTTTCCGCCGCCGTAGCGGACCCTTACTCACGCGGGGCAATGTGTACGGGCACTGGGCTAAGTGGTCTTCTCTTCTGCAGTGCACTCGTACTCCGCGGAGCTGCAGAGCTGCTGCCGCGATGGGATGGTTCTGCTGCCTCGCCGGATGAACCCGGACTGTAATAAGCGAGCCGGCCGCGTGCCGTCTAAGCCCTGCCGGGATGCCTTCCTCGAGTGCTGCATCTACGCCGGGAAGCTGCGCAAGGATAATCGGCGCAAAACCGCAGGGGTGGGGCGAAGTAAGACTCAAAGAGTGTTACTCAAATTCCTTCCTCTCTGCAGAGACTCACGCTCATACCTGGGATCTCTCCGGGAGAAGCGCCGTGTATACTATGGGCACCCCCACCGTCTGGTTAAGTTGCTGATTGTTTTTGATTGGTCCAAATGATTAACCCCTTCGTGTCTCCGCTCTTTTGCCTTCAGCTCAGGACACGGAGGAGGAAGTGGAATTCACCGATGAGGACGACGTCCAGCTTCGTTCCTACTTCCCAGAGAGCTGGTTATGGAGGACGATTAACGTGAACAGAGAGTTCAGGTGGAGTATTTATCCATCCCCGCAAAAAAGGATGCTTAGCGCGTGGTGTTTAAAGCAGGACTCCGCTCCCTGACTTCACAATGCATTATGAAGGGCCGGCCCCCGAGGAGCACCTCCCATATGAAGAAGTGAGCTGGCCCTGGATAATGCACACGGGATAAGTTAGAGGGTTAAACACAGAATGTTAAGGCAGGTGAGAACCATCTGGTCCGTCCAGTCTGCGGTAGGAGCGCCGGCTCTCCTGCTAACTCCCGTTTTAGTGAAAAAAGGTTTATTTTAGACAAAGCGACTGAAATAAAACTGGGGATCGTTTTTAAAAAGACGAGTGGAACCAAAATATATCTGTTTATAACGTCTCTCTCCGTAGAGAAAAGATTTATGTGCCAGACTCGATCACTACCTGGGAGATCCAGGGAGTCGGGATGTCTAAGGGAAAAGGTAAGAATCACTCCGCAGAGTATCGCTCCACTAACCTCTCTGCAGAGCATCACTCCACTAACCCCTCTGCAGAGCATCGCTCCACTAACCCCGGTGCAGGGCATCGCTCCACTAACCCCGCTGCAGAGCATCGCTCCACTAACCTCTTGCCAGCAGCATCGCTCACTAACCTCTCTGCAGAGCCATCACTTCCAATAACGCCCGCTGCCAGAGCCTCTCCCACTAAACCCGCTGCAGATCATCGCTCCCCTAACCTTTCTGCAGAGCCATTCGCCCTCGCTAACCTATCTGCCCAGCAGCATTCACTTCCACTAAACCCGCTGCCAGAGCATCACTCCACTAAACTCCGCTGCAGAGCATCGCCCTCCACTAACCTCCTCTGCAGAGCATCGCTACACTAACCTCGCTCCAGAGCATCACTCCAATAACCCCGCTCGCGAGCATCACTCCAATAACCCCGCCCCTGCAGAAGCAGCGCCCTCACTACCCTCTGCTCCATGAGCTCACTCCACTTAAACCCTTCTTGCAGAGACATCGCTCCACTAAATCCCACTGCAGAGCATCACTCCACCTAACCTCTCTGCTCAGAGCATCACTCCACTAAACCTTCTGCAGAGCATCGCTCCACTAATCCCGCTGCAGAGCATCGCTCCACTAACCTCTCTGCAGAGCATCACTCCACTAACCTCTTTGTAGAACATAGCTCCACTAACCTCTCTGCAGAGCATCACTCCAATAACCCCACTGTAGAGCATCGCTCCACTAAACCCAGTGTGATGTAAGGTCATAACACAAAATAGGCAGAGAGTGACATCATATGTCTTCAGTAAAGTAGGTTGAGGAACTCCACAGGGAAGATGCATTTAATACTCCCAATTTATTGTTATTATTATTTGTTTTCCAGCAACAGACTTAAAGGGTAGGAGACAAGTGGAACAGCCTCCCAGCAGAAGTGGTAGAGGGTAACTAAGTGAGGGAATTTAAACGTGTAAGGGATCAGCATACGGCTCCTGAATCTAAGACGAGACCAACGAATTATTAAAGTTTGAGTCTTTACAGCAGGAAACACGGGCGACCAGACGGGGGCCGCATGGGGGTTTTCTGTTGTCAGATTGTATGTTTGAATGTATATCAGTGAATATATAGGTCGCTTTGTGTGAGTTTGCACTTAAGGGCATGTGATTTGTGCAGTCGAGTTTACCCTTAACTCAACTGAACACTCAACTTAGTGAGAAGGGGCTTGTAAAACATACGGTGCTAAACGAACCCTTCTCCCAGAAATATTCCTGCAAAAAACCTGAATCTGGAGAAAGTGACAAAAAAAACCACGCGGTGGAACAAAACGCCGTTAACTCTTCCCTGCCTGCAGGTTTCTGCATCGCGGATCCCATCACAGTCCGGGTCTTCAAGAAATTCCACATCTACATGAGAGTGCCGTACTCTATAAAGAGGTTCGAGCAGATCGAGCTGAGACCCGTCCTATACAACTACTACAGCAATGACATAAAGGTGGGCGCACTCCTCACTCGCACTCCTGGATAGCTGGCATATTATGAGTCTGGAACAGCCTCCCAGCAGAGGTGGTAGAGGGTAATACAGCGAGGGTATTAAACATGCAGGGGATAGACATACGGCTCCTGAATCTAAGACGAGGCCAGCGACTGATTAAGGTTTGAAGCGGGCGACTGGACGGGGGCCGAACGACTTTCCTATCTCAGTACCCTGCTGCTGTTTTCTCGTTGAGCTCGCTTTGAGGACGTTCCCCATTCCCCCCCCCCCGTGCAGGTGAAGGTGTATATGGAGGAAACGGAAGGCATCTGCTCGCCCCGTCTCCCTGAAGCGGCGTCGGACGGACAGATCGTGACGGTCCCCGCGAGTTCGGCCCTCACCGTCCCCTTCGCTGTTGTGCCCATCGGAAAGACCAACGTCCCGGTGAAAGTCATAGCCTTGGGGGAGAACGGTTTCTCCGACGGCGTGGAGAAAACTCTCCGGATCGAGGTGAGGAGACGCCGTCCGCCCGGTCTCGTTCTAACCCCTCTTCCGGTCCCTCCAGAGCGTGCGGTCTCTCCTCTCCTGGAACCGTCTCTTTCTCTCTCTCTTTCAGAGAGAAGGGGTTTCAGTTCTCGAAGAGAAGACCTACGTGATGAATCCTCGAGGTAGGAAATAAACGCGTCGCTCATCACCGCCGATTAGAGCGAGAATCCCGCAGAGATCCCCCAAATTCCCTCCTCTGTCTCTTAGACTTCGCTAGAAGTTCCATCACCATCGATGACGAGTTACCTACCAACATGATCCCAGACGGGGAGTTCCGCTCCAGCATCAGAGTCAGCAGTAAGCGGAGCGCTCGCTCACACTCGCTTTATCTCTCATTCTTTTTCACCCCGTCTCGGTAGTCACTTTTCTGTTCTGCGGAGAGAAGGGCAGAGCCCCTCGTCTTTAATTCGCGTTTCGTTATCCCCATTCTTTCTCGTCTCTCTCTGCCGCGCCGCAGTGGACGTCACGAACGCCATGATAAATAAAAGCCTGAGCGCTGGCGGGATCAGCCGTCTTATCCGGGTCCCGAGGGGGTGCGCCGAGCAAACCATGATCCTGACAGCCCCCGGGCTCTACGCGCTGCGCTACCTGGATCAGACCGGCAAGTGGTCCTCGTTACCGCCTGACCGTAAAGACGAGGGCCAGGAACTCATGCTCCAGGGTGAGTTTGTACTAAATTGGTTTAATAACGTTTAAAAATATATATTTTTGAGACATGGGATGGTTTGTCTTCCTAAGGATACACGCGGATATTACAGTTTCGGAAGTCGGATGGGTCGTACGGAGCATGGATTGAAAGACAGAGCAGCACGTGGTGAGATAAATGTTCCTCCTCACTCATCGCCCGTCTTACCTAAGAGTTTATACATTATTTCCCCCCCCCCCTCGTCTCCTTGCCCCAGGCTCACGGCCTTTGTGGCCAAGGTGATGTCTCTCGGCCGGAAGTACGTCGACGTTGACGTGAATGAGATCCGCTCGTCCGCCGATTATCTCTGCAGCATGCAGACCAAAACCGGAGCTTTCCAAGAAAAAATGCCAGTGATTCACCAGGACATGCAAGTAAGAAAATGACATTTTTTCCCCATTTCCTTATAGATGAGAAGAGGTTGACCATTAGGCCATCTTGACTACTGCTCTGTGGCCCATGGACAGTATGTGTTGGCCAAAAAGGTCATTACAAATGTTTTTTTTACCTTAAAATAACCCATTCTCTTCTCTCTCCATTCTCTTTAATGTATTTCCCACCCTCGAATCTCCTACAATGCCTATGGGCACTCTGCGTATTACATCATGGCTGTCCTCTTCCTCTTGTTTCTCTCTGTCTTTGTAGGGTGGAGTGAGCGGTACCGACGCCGAGGCGTCTCTCGCGGCCTACGTGACCGTGGCTCTCCACCATTCCCTGGACGCCTTGTCTGACAACACCAAAGTGGTACGGAACCGGTGTGCGCGTTTCCATAACGACGAGCAAGCACCGAGTTCAACGTCCTGATCTCACTTCTCTCCTCGTTTTGTAGAAGTCCGCCATACAGAAGGCTGTAGAATACCTACGCGTCAAGCTGAACTCGCACTCGGAGCCGTACCCTCTGGCCATTACCGCGTACGCACTCACGCTCGCCTCGGCAGACCCAGTTTTGAAGGACAAAGCGTACTCATTGCTCATGTCGAAACAGCAGGGAGACCCCAGTGAGTAATGTCCTTCGTTACCAGTATGCCTTCCACCCCCCCTACGTACTTTTTAATTGGTTTTATCTTTGAGTGAAAGCTTCAGATTCTAATTAAACGTCAATGGCAGAAAAATTCTAGTCATTATGATCGTTTTCCTGTAAAAAAAATGATTTTTTTGCAAAATTTTGGCAAAATGACCCATTTATCACCTGTTTTGCCCTCGTTCCTCCCCTATTCCTTTTGGGGTTCTTTCCATCACTTGATGAATTTTCTTCTTTTCTTATCGTCTGCTTATTGGTCATCTTTCCTCGTTCCTTCCTCGGTTCTACTCCCATTAGTGTCAACGCTCCGACCTCACTCACTCTTTTCTTTGGAAATCCAAAGACGTTTTTAGTGGATCCAAGTACGCGTGTATGATGCGGAATACCTTAAGCTTCCCGAGACCACAGCGGTCCCTTCTTGAGACAGAGCAATATCCAGTTGTGTGCTTTGATTAACAGCCTTTCCCCCCGACTCTCTCTCTTTTATTCACAGAGAAGAGTGAGATGTTTTTCGGCCCCCAGGGTAGCGCTCTAGCAGTAGAAACGTCATCCTACGTCCTCCTGACTGCTCTTCTCCGTAAGGACCTGTCCTCTGCTAACCTCATATACACCTGGCTCACCGAACAACAGAACTATGGCGGAGGGTTCAAATCCACCCAGGTGGGCGAACTTTCTTAATAGCAGGGAGGATAAGACAGGGGGAGGAACATGCAGGTGATGTCATGCAAGACGAGATGACCCAACTCTTACATGGACTTTCAGAGAAGATGGCAGCCCTGCACGCACGTAGCATTGGGTATATAGTGAATCGGTTGGCCCAAAATGAGATACAAATAATTGATTTTCCAAAATGTCCATTTTTTGGCTCAGATAGTAAATAGATTTTGTCATAAAATAATAATAATAATATATTTAGAAGAATGAGAGTGGACAGGAGTTGGTGGAAGGACAGAGGATGTTAATCATTCCGTGTCACGCGTTAATTCTAGGACACGGTGATGGCTCTTGAAGCTCTCTCTGAATATCTGATTCTCTCGAACAAAGAAGAACGAAATTCCCTAGAAGTGGAAATAAATTCTTTGGAGAGACAGCAGAAGCAGAAGTTCTTCCTGAGGAACGAGGACAGCGTACAGGAGGAGCTGGTAAGCGGGGGAAGAGCGGGTCGTGAAGATCAATTAGTAGAATATTATGGAATTTTACAAAAAAAAATGTTAAGGAATATTACAGAAATATTATGGAATGTACATAGAATCAAAGTTCTCTGGAATAGAAACATTGAGAAAAAAATGCATTGCTAATAAAAAAAATGGTGTCAAAATGAAGGAGCGTGAGGTGAATGGAGAATATAACCCCTATCTCTCTATCCAGAGGTCCATGGGAACAAAATTTGGTATAAAAGTCTCTGGAAAAGGAAAAGCAACCGTCACAGTAAGTATAAACCGGAAAAGAGAATGAAGCGAGGTAGAGAGCGCTCCAATGCTTTGCGTTGTTGTGCTGCTCGCTCGTCCTCGTTTGTGATGTCTAATTGCTGTTGCCTGTCCGTGACACTGTTGTCAGGTTTTGAAGATGTATAACATCATGCAAATAGAGAACGCAACCTGCTCAAAACTGGGGCTTGAAGTGACATTGTTAGAAGTGGATGGAAAGTTAGGTGAGTGACCTCAAACGACCCGTGTTACCTTTAATACTCCTCCATTATTCTCTAACGGAGTGGGGTCAGAGAATCAGGAGATGGACGTGGCTTTTAAGATCTCAGTCGGAGACCCCTGTGGTCTTGGTCATGTCGGATAGTGACATTTAGCTATACCTCCTCCTCCATTGTCTTCTCTGTAAATGTCTTTTCGGCATGAGATGCGATCCTTTTGCTCCGTTCCCATCAGTCTTAATGTTTCCTCCATGGATGGTTGCTTCACCTTGCTTCCATCCTCTTGCCCCATACCAATTCCCCCCGTCTCTCAGGAAAACACAACTGACCCCCTGCTTTGTACCGGCAGAATCCATGGACGAGGACTATGAAGATTACGACTACGAGGACGTGCAGTCAGATGAACCCATTGATGCCATCGGTTGGCATGACCTGCGCAAGAGAGCGCGGAGAGAGGTCTCGCGGCCAAAAGCAGAGGAGCCTAAGGTGTCCTACCAAGTGTGTGTATGGTAAGGAAACAGATTCTATTGTCTGCTTTTCCCTTTGTCTCACGTATTGTCCCCATCTCAGGGGTAGGCATCAGCATTGCGCATGGTGGACATTTACTGGGGCCCGTCGTGGACAATTTAATGATCTTCTATTGATCTTCGCAACCCTTGCCATGGACACTGGTGTCCTCGTACAGACACTGACTTTTCTTTTCCTATTCTACCTCTTTGTTGCCCCAATGTCGCTAAGGTTTGCCTGTATTTCAGGAAGAAGCCAGGAGCTCAAATCGCAGGAATGGCTATCGTGGATATCACATTGTTGAGTGGCTTTGAACCCAACACGCAGGACCTGGACAAGGTCGGTTTGGATGGTGAAGGAGAAGAAAGTGCCTATACTTTTAGCCTTAGGTGGTCTCACCCATTTATCTACCTCTTAGACGAAGTACACAAATATCTGCATGGATGTTCCGTTTTACTTTTATTGTTTTATTATTATTATTAGTAGTAGTGGTGTTTTAGGTAATTTCAGTATTATTAGTATTATTATTACTTGAGTCTTTTATGTTTCGGACAGCTGAAGACAAATTCTGAGCGGTACATCAGTCATTACGAACTGCAGAACGGGAGGCTGCTCATGTATTTTGATAAGGTGAGAGAGGGGTCCAAAGAGCGGTGGGATGGGGGCAGCGGGACGAATAGTGAGGGGTTTTACTATAAGGGAAATAAAAATATATACCGGTACATAACTTATATAGTGGGATTCGGAACGTAAGCACTGATTCTGACACCATCTCCGTTATGGCGGCTATTGGTTTCTCCTCGGGGGTTTATCGCTCCTTCCATCGCCGTTGAATATTAACCGTTTTCTCTTCGTATGAATCCATTCTCTTTTTGGTTGTTGTTTTTCTCCCGTCTGTCCCCTGTTCCCAGATTCCAGATACAAAAGACGAATGTGTGGCGTTCGAGGCCATCCAGACCATACGCGTCTCCCTCCTACAACCCGCGTCCGCCGTCGTCTATGATTTCTATGAGCCAGGTAGCCACCGTACCCAAGCGATGCAAAATGATCCTGACTCCGAGTCAATGTCCCTCCACGGGCCGGAAACTCATTATAAAGACAATCACCAGACGGCAGATTCTAGAACCGCATGCGCATCCCTAGCCCTGCTACACCCTATACGTATATTATGATATTCTTCCCACATATCGTTTAGTATTTAAAGCCCTCTTCCAGGATCCGTTGGAACTTTGGACTCAATAAGATCTGATTGTTAACCTCTTTCCCACCTTCACAGGCAAACGCTGCACAACATTCTATGGAGCTCCCCAAAAACCCAAGTTCATTAACACCCTTTGTGCGGGGGATGTGTGTCAATGCGCGGAGGGTGAGTACCAAAGGCCTCACGATCGAGACAACGAGACTAACGAGACATCAATAGTTAGGAAGAGACGTTTGTCTTATTGATAGAACTTCGAGGTACTTCCTACTGCCAATGTTTCCAAAAAGACCGATATCTGGTGGATTCCAAAGCTTTATGGCTCTTACCGCAAAGAATGTCTTTCTTTGTTTAAATTGGAAAACCCATGAGCTCTTGGTGACGTGGGAGATCTCACTTGGTGTTTTATAACCCAACGCAGGCGCTTGCCCAGAGAGACGATCCGTGACCGATAAGGAGAGACCCGAGATGTCATCCAAAGACCGGGAAATGTTTGCCTGCTACAATCCCATAGTGATGTATGGTGAGATGAATGAGAGGGCTGGGGATTTGGCAGAACGGGGGGTATCAGACAGTTCCAAAGACCCCCCCTCCGCTCTACCGAGGAAATAATTAAACTCCCGAAAGTTTTCAGATGAATAAACCCAACGCTGTACTTTGGACAGATGAAAAAATGTTTTTTCTCTCAGGTTACAAACTGAAAGTGGAAGACATAAAGGAGCAAGACGCGTTCCTGGTCTACCAGACGAGGATTCTGGAAGCTTTACAGAAAAGTAAGTCATGATTTATAACGCAGATAATCGTTCCCAAATTAAGTCCATTAACTTACATTAATGAGACACAAAAGCCTCATTCATCATGATTTATACAAAATCTTACTCCATAATCCTTCTCCTAAACAGACTGTTATCCTGAGGTTCTTTTTGGGGATGTTTATCTAAATAAAGTCCATCGCGCTCATTCATGACCACGTAACTAAAATGCACAGTAAACGCAAGTCTAAAAACCTTTATTGGCCGCTTTTTAAATCCAGACGGAGATGAAGATCTTAAGGCTGGCGATGTTCGGCTTTTCTACCAGCGGAAGTCATGCAAAATGCGCTTGGGGAAATCGGAGTATCTGATAATGGGGCAAGATGGAGAAACCAAAGATGCCGAAGGCCGGTAAGTTTGTATCAAATTGGGATTGCCGGTCTTATGCCTCGGACTTTAGTTCTAAATCGGCCCCCCTTTCCTTGTCTGGATTTTCCCTTTCCTTTTTATCACTTTTTATTCCAATACGCTCCGTGTTGCCTCCTCTCTTTCAGGATGAGATACTTTCTGGAAAGCAGTTCTTGGGTCGAGGGGCTGCCCGCCTCCCGGACGTGCGCTGCCACACGCTTCCGCAACGCCTGCGCCGAACTTAACACCTTTATGGAGAATTACAGGGCAAACGGTTGCCAAGTGTGAGCCAGCCAGCCGGGCTGCCTTTTCCATGCGCACATTGCTTTTATTTTTTTTTTAATCCCGACGTATTGGGATAATCGGTTCCCGGTCACGCATTTATCATGATCGTTCCAATAAACATATTTTATACTTTAGATTTGTCTGATTTCTAGATATTTAAATCCACAAATTAAACATGAGAGTTGTGAAATAGTCCTTCCCTCCCGCGGACCTTAGACGCGTAATAATGACGCCAAAACGGTACGCACTCAACATTCACACGTGTAAAGACGACACGGAGGGGCAGGAAGGTTTATTTTGTAGATCATCGGGGTTTAATCTAGAACTCTGCAGGTTGTCTTTAAGCTCACTGGCCACCGTTGGGTGAAAGACCTCGGCCGATGGGAGGCTACGGGCCGCTGTGGACAGGGTCCCACGCTCTTTGACGCCTCTTGTGATACATGCACGCGATGAACGTTCCAGCGAAACACAAGGTAAAGTTGACCAAGATGACGGAAAGGCCCACGAGAGAGAGGAAGAAAACCGCGCTGGATCTCTTCTTATCGCACTTGCACTCGCCACGCGCTGGAACGGGGAGAGAAGAAACGTCAGAAACCCAACCCTGGAGAGGGAGGCGATGGACACTGACCAGCGAAAGCATGGGTACAGAGACGGGGCAAATGCAGAAGCTCAGGGCCTTGATGTCTTCTCCAAGCCTCTGCTGGCCAGTCCACCTGGACATACGCTGTAAACTAACATTTCTTTTCATTCATCACACTCCCACTCCACCTCACCTGAGTCTACTTTACTCTCAGTCCGACGCGTTGTGCTGGCTCCGTGCACCGCCAGTCCACCGGGACTAGGCCGGGCCGTTCTAACGACGTCGAGAGTTGTGGAGCCGCTGGCGGTGCTGGCATTCGGAGCGGGGGAAAGCGTGGCATCTTCTGTGTCACCAGGATAATACTGCGCAAAAGAACGAGGGGCATCAAATGTCGTGAATATCCACGTAAACTCGGAATAAACTGAACTCGATTCATACAACGGCACAAAATAAATAAATAGCGTCTATGGGCTGGTATTATGTTGGAAGCCAGTTCTGTCTGTGGCTCTCAAGGACAGGAATCGGGGGCCTTAATGTAGTCAGGACCATGAATGGTGCAACCCTATAAGTAAATTAATCTGCTTAGGGCCCCTACTGGCCTAGAAGGGCCCTCAGAAGATGCGGGACGGGATAAGGATGATTATGGATACAATGCGTCTCATTCACAAACAAGCATGATGTGTAAGGAAGTATCCATTATAAAATTCCCACACCCCCTAAAAGCCCAGAGCCGCCATTACTAACATCTCAGACATTAAGCGGATGATATAAACGCTGACTTACTGACCTCCGAGTCGGCCATCGTATCGCTGTAGGGTGAAGCAGACGCCCCCACAAAGACTTCCAAAAAAAACAAACAGGTGTTAGCGTGTATGAGAGGCGTAACATGTTACAATGTTATTATTACACCGCCCCGTCGTCATTATCTCACCAGTAACATTGTATCAACGGGTTATAAAATACATCGGCTGGGTGGGAGAGGACGCCCCGGGGCATGCTGGGAATTACGCTCTCAACGCACATCAATAAAACCTTCAAAGCTGCCGGACCCCTTTAATAAAAAAAGGAAATTGCCCCACGATATCAACCCTGACAGTGATATCCGGGGCGACGGAGTAACTTTATACCCCCCAAGTCGAGGAAAAAACTAAAGATTTCAAACCGGGCCGGCTGGACAGTTTTTAACTGTCACTGTAGCATGACGCTGACCTCCCCTGGAGGCATTAATATATATATAAAGAAAACAATTGCCCTTTATATAAAATCTGCTGCCCCGATCCTATAGGTCACCCGTCGGTGCTGAACGTATAGAATACTCACGGCAAAGCGCCGCGAGCTGAAGCCACTTCATGGCCGTGTCTGCGAGACGAGCCTCGGGCGGGAGGAACGGACACCGAGCTCTGACGTCAAACTGCCGTGATGTCATAACGAACAGCCTTGTGCTCGGTGTCCATGTCAGGCGCGTTAGGGGTTAAGTTTAAAGAGCGGTTTGGAGACGGCGAGCCACGGAACCGGACTACTTACCGGTCTGCAACTGATGTTAACGGCTTGAAATTTAAAGGCGCCGTTCCACTAACACGCAACATCGCGCATGTGACACTTTATTCTTACATAAAAAAACATTTTCCCCCCAAAATCCAAATCAAATTCTAAAAGTGGAGATGAACTAATTATTTTCTTAAAAGCTTCCAACAGATGTGATGGTACATGTATGTAGTATGTAGATTGCATATTTGCACCCCTTGTTATCCTGCTTATGTGGGCAACTACTCCCATCACTCGCATCAGTATTGTGGCTGGGCTTGATGGGAGTTGTGGCCCTGCGTCAGTGTAACTGTTTTGGAAATATTCAGTTAAAAAAAAGTAGAATTTAAAAAAAATGTTCACAGCATGGAATTGAGTATTGAGCTACTGCTGGTTCTAAAGGGAGCGGTATAGCGCATGGGCAGGAAGTGTACTCCAGTACGCTTCCTGCTTTCAGTAGGGGCAGCAGGGGGAGGAATTAAATGAGACGGAAGTCCAATATTGTAACTCTGATAACTCAAGAACGCCTGCAGCGATTTGCATGCAGTAAAGTGCCGGGCCGGCGATGATGGGGGGGTCCTGGCACTTTAAGGCCACCAGCCGCCTGATGACGTAACGTTTTTATTCTCATGTAGCATTTGGCCAATGGCCACACACCGCAACACGGGTGGGCCCCGTACCTGGGAACGCCCCGAAACCTGCGGTTCGCGGGGTCTTGACACACCCCGCTCCCCGCCCATTTCTCCTTTATATGGAGGTGTTTCCTGCGACGTCATTGGGCAGTCCTGGCCGCGTCCCGCAAGGGTAGGCTCCGGGTCACAAGAGCCCACAAGTTCCCGGGCATGGCGGCCGGCGGCCCACCGTGCATTTGCCCAGTGTGCCAGGCGGCCGGTCCGGTCCTGTGTACTGGAAGCGTGAGGCCCGCCATTTCTTTAATGCAGTCCAGTAAGGGTTAATCAGCCATGATACTTCCTCTTGCAGCTCGGCGGGTCCGTGGCTTGCGATGGGTTATTTAAAACGGAAAGTGAAAGCATTTTAATTTTACTTTCGGAACCAGAAAAGAGACTGTTACTGACTGGGGGAAAGACAGAAGAGGGGGTCGAGAGACAGACTGACAGCAAACGGCAAACGGGGTGACGAGCGTAGTGAAAAGACCACCAAGCAGGGGACCCCGGAACCTGTCCAGAGACCGCTCACCATGCTGCCAGCGCTCTCCGTGTCCCAGCCCCAGGAGGGAGGATTCAGCTTTGAGAACTGTCTCCGGTAAGAGACCCCCCCACCTTAATATAACACCCTATATAAATAATAACCCCCCCCAAATATATTTAACCCTTTAACAACCTGACCGCTGGTCCAATGTAAGCTTTAAAAAAAAGCTTTGGTGCTGAGGGAGAGGCTGCAGGTTTCTGTCCTTTGGCTTTAACCCCTAAAGCACAATGGGCGGTCCCTAAACCCATTGAAAACAATGCACTTTGTCATTAAGGGGTTAATATTGATTATTATTATATATGTTGCATTGCGTGGCTTCCTCTCGGGGGATTCCGTATACCTGATACCTGAATATTTTTTGTCAGAAGGTACTTTTTGGTAACGCTCCATAAAGGCGGCCATTTCGCAACAAAAATATGTTCCGGTTTAGCATGCGCGCCTTCATGCCCGCCATGCCCTGAGGCATGTATATTTAATAACGGTTATATTCAGTAACGTGTCATTCTGGTTAATGAGGATGACGACTTTTAACACTGATGAATGTCGGGAATAATCATAATACTCAGTTCAGGGCTTATAATTCTCATTTACATAAAATGTAATGTAACGCAATTGGCTATACTGACCATGTGACTTAATATACAGATTATTAGCAATCATATATACATGTTACAATCATGAGAATCTCATGTGAACGAGAAGAGGTGAACGACGGCCAACACTGGACTGATACATACAAATTTGTTGAAAGGGTAGTAGATCCATGGAATAACCTGCTGGCGGATGTAGGGACCCCCAGATGCCCTACTAATGCCATATTAATAGGAAGCTGCTGGGGTGGCGGACTTCCTCGTGGTAAGATTTTAAAGCCCGGTTTCTATGGTTACAGGAATTCCTCCTTGGAAAAGTTGGGTCCAAACCTTGGCCTTCATCCCCCGAATCCCCGCAAGACTGGGACCACCATTGCTGGAATCATTTATAAGGTAAAGACGGTGGGGGTAAAATGCCAACCTCTCGATGAGGCCTCACAATGCTGCTTTTATTTTATTAATCACCGCTGAGACCTCATTTAGGTCACCGTGCCCAAAACACACAAACAATTAAAAGAAGGACAAATGGTGGTCAGCTTGGGCTTTGTGAACCTCCCAGGGGCCGCTTCTGTATTTCTAGGACCCCCGTGTGTCTTCACTGTATATTTATTTGTATCGTCAGGATGGGGTGATACTGGGAGCCGACAGAAGAGCGACCAATGATATGGTTGTGGCGAATAAGAACTGTGCCAAGATCCATTACATCACCGATAACATATAGTGAGTTCTGTCTGTCCCATTAACCCCTGGTCTGCCTGCCTACCTACCCCATCCTGCTGCAACTGGTCTACCTGCCCCAACCAGCTCCAACTACTATTGGTCTAC
>VKOC01037245.1:0-11613 GCA_009364415.1 Spea multiplicata | reverse complement strand
CCCACTATCTGCCAAATTGTTCTTTTGATAGTTAAGGGACAATTTAAATGTACCTTTAAAGGGTCCACAGGTGTGCTGCTCTCCTGCTGTCTGTATATGAACCAGTGGGGCAAAGCTGTAGCTAGCTCCTTTAGCGCCCCAGGCAAGAATGGAAAATCGTGCCCCAGCTATTTTATTTACAGTGCCCTTACACACACCTGCCACGAACACACACAAACACTGCCCTTACACATGCCTGCCTATAAACACACATACCTGCTGATAAACACATATACGCACACACACACACACACAGCCCTTACACATGCCTGCCCATAAACACGCATAAACACATACACTGCCCTTACACGTGACTGCCCGTATACACTGCCTTTACACATACCTGCCGATAAACACACATATACTGGCCTTACACTCTGCCTTTACACACGTGCCCATAAACACGCATATACACATGCACTACCTTACAAATACCTGCTGATAAACACATATACGCACGCACACACAGCCCATCTCTTACCTTTCTCACCTTCCATTTAATTTTGGAAGCGCGAGGTCTGTCACTCCAGCACGGACGCTTAGGTCTGAAGTGACCGACCTTGCGCTCCCTAATGTCGGGCCGATTAGAGGGGGATTGTGATCTCCCCATCCAATCCTGCAGCTGCTGATCAGGCGGCTGTGCGCCCCCTCGCAGCTGCGCCTAAGGAGAGTGCCTCTCTCGTCTCACCCTTCCTATGGCCCTGCAGTGGGGTCTCCAGCAGTTATATTAAGGGGGGCGACAACCTATTTTAGTTATATGGTACATACATAAATACTTGCCCCAGCACCCGGATTGCACCCATAGTGGTCTCCTCTCAGTCTGGTTTAGGAGCTCCCTTTATTCATTCTATACGCTTTAGACTTAAAACAGTAACCGTAAGGTATAGACTATCGGAATACACACATACACTGCCGTTACAAATGCCTGCCCATAAATACATACACATATTCATGCTTGCCCTTGATACTTTCCCTGATATAAAGTCATGTGAAAAAGAAAGTGTTTGAATTCTATTGCTTTACAGACCAGAACATAATCATCTGTTCAGTAGCAGGTCTAAAAAGTACTGTGCCATGATTTATGCAACAAAAATAAAGCCAACATGTGCAAATGTCAAGATGTTTTTCCCTCTTTGAACAGGGCACAAGAGATGCATGAAATTAATCACAGCGAAAGGGTAATAGGCACCCAATTTTAACAACACTTACTGATTGTTCTGTTCTGAAAGTGATGTTCGTATACTTTGCACAATGCTTCCCCCTTAATAGTAACTGCACACAGACCAGCCCAAGGGATTGAGCCAAGCAGCTCTGGAATACAAATATTGAACACCTTGACCGCAATGAACTGCAAGGAGAGCTTGGCTGGTCCCGTATAATGTATAGATAAATCACTGGCATGTCCCTAGAAGTCTGTCTAGGAAGGCGAGCAACTTAAGAATCACGACTCTTACATAAATAAATCCCAACAACGTATTTTATGGGAAAAGCTGAGTAGCGCGTTATTTCGGCTGTATGAAGGTTGCATTGGTATTGCAGTCTCCTGTGCACTAAGTGCAGACCATATATTCACTCTACATTGTAAGCTCAGGGCCCTCCTCACCTGTTTGTCATCTTACGCTATATATTACTTATGTCCTGTCTACCCTTTGTACGGGGCTGCAGAATCTGATGGCGCTAAACAAATAAGATAACCGATATATTCAACATACATCTCCTACCCAGTAGTTTCTCTACACCATACCGCTTCTACGGCCCGTTATATGGTGTGTGTTAAAAGGAAAAAAGTGATGGCAGCAATTCACATTAGCGAAGGTGGAGATTTAAGAAGTGAAGTTTCTAGTTGCATAGCAAGCTTCTAATTAGCTATATAAGCTGCCAGGGCCAACAGCAAGTCAAGGGGTATAATTAGGGACAAACATACAATATATACCGTAACAGTGAACACAGCATAGATAAAACCCACTCGGACATATACAAGTTTTTTTTTTTTTAAGTTATGTTACACAAACATACTGATATTGACTTAGTTTGAGAACAGAAATAGCATTGCCATAAATGTGTTTGGCACTTTTGATCAAGGAAATCCACTTATTAAATTCAGCCATAGTGCATACTAAGCATTAGATTAAGATTTGCAGTACCGATATTATGTGATCAATTTCATTCATCACAACTCCATAACTGAATAGGAATGATTGCAAATTATGCAGACCCTAAAATATTACTATGACGGCTTATTCGATGCTCGATAATAGGTTGATTTTAATATGTAAAGACTGTTACTCCTCCATTGTACACTGTGGGGGAGTCTGAAACCCAAAGTTAAACAAAAACACTCAAGACTGATTGTTCTCTGCTACATAACCCAAATTTAAAGATCCAACTTATTTTATGTTTCAATCATTTGTTAAAAAAAAAAAAGAAAAAAAAGAAATAGAAAATGAAGACATCAGAAGCAAAGTTTTTGGAACACGGTAGTTTATTTCTGTACATCTGCAATACTTTACTCCCGAGCCATAAGTTTCTGCTTTTTCAGCTTCTTCTGGGAGATCTAAAAAGTAAAAATGAAATCCATATTAACATCAACATCAAGTATTTTACATAACGACTTAACCGATGAAAGGTAAGCTACAGACTTACAGCCAAACAAAAAGCACGAATAAAGCAGATAAAAAAAGGAGTCATTCCAGAAGCATCAGATTTTGACTATACACCCAAATTCCCAACGTGGCATCTCAGTTCAGTTTAATGGGATTCTGAACAACAGAACAAATACTAACGTCGATCTGTCTAATCATTGCTTATTGCTATTCAGATCATTATTGCTGTATTAATATTGGTGGCTCAGATTAAAGGTTTGTTTCATCTTTGACTCCAAAGGTGTCCTAAGATAGTCATCATTGCCACCATTCTACCCAAAGTATTAATAGTGTTTACATTTTTACTTGAGTATGACCTTCCTTGTATCAAGACGCTGCTTATAATAGGCACATGCTTTTCCATAGAAAAAAAAATCCTTAAAACAAATACCTTTTTCTTTTGAGCCACCTCCTCTTCGGGTTTGGGGACAATCTGCTCCTTTTCGGTTAAAATCATCTCGATGTGACATGGGGAGCTCATGTAAGGGTTAATACGGCCGTGAGCACGATAGGTTCGTCTGCGCATCTTGGGGGCCTTATTCACCTGAATGTGCTCGATAACTAGAGAATCCACATCCAAACCCTACAAGCAAAAAATAAATAAAAGTTTCATTTCAAGACAGAACCCTAAATAAGCAAAAGCATACAGACAGTAATCCGCTGCGCATGTAATGGTAGCACCAAACATTAGCCCTCACGCATCTCTCAGTTAGTGACGGTTTTGATCACATCTTCGGTTAGAACAGTTGCAAACACTTCGGGAAATTGGCCTAAACTACAGATTTTACTGGTGGCTCAGATTAATGATTGGTTTCATCTTTGATTCCAAAGGTGTCCTAAGATAGTCATCATTGCCACCTTCCAGGGCCCTCGCCTCCAATACAGATATATTGTAAGGTGCGCGCATGTTGTACACTAGATTAGTTGCACTATTAAAAAGTTTACAGTACATTTATCCAATTTCACCAACTTCAACCACCCATCATAAAAAAAATTCTCATGAGATTATGTAGGTCAAAAAGATCACACTGCACATTGTACAGAAACAATGTTAACACTCATTTCTGTAAAGCAAATTGTTATATACTACTCATTATATGCTGTTTACCTATTGTACAATGCTGATAATATGATAGCGCTATATATAATAAGAATCCCCTACTGGGCCGTTCTCAACGTACAATAGGCATAGAAATAAATTCTCAGTAACAAAGATCAACTATGAGAAATGTGTGATTGTCAAATTTCACAATCACACATTTCTCATAATGAATCTCATGCATCAGGGAGGACAACTCGTTACAAGAGCATGGCAAAAGTATACAAAAAAATCCTTGCAAAGCCAGTCATTTTAGCGTCAAGTACCACTCACACAAGATAAACCTACCTTGAGTTCTGCGTTACTCTCAGCATTTTTCAGCATGTGCAGGAGGAAGTCAGCGCTCTTTTTTGGCCAACGTCCCTGTGTCCAGTCCCACTGTTTGGCCTATGTGCAGAAAACATATAACCGTTATAACACACACCAACACCTCATGTGCTTCCAAAGGTCACAACAGGAACATCAGGGGGAATTAACCTGGCCTACCTAATGTGGACCAATTCAGTAATTTCAAAAAAGACACCTTAAATATTTTGCAAGTCCAAATAGGAACTTTTAGGACGCGGCCTCGTGTTCAGCACCGGAATGCCGAGTACAAGGAAGGAATCCCCGTACTCCTGTTTCCCAACTAAAAACAATATCAAACATCCGAATCCGTAATAATGTATTCCTTTATTCAGATTATTATTGCTGTATTAACATTGGTGGCTCAGATCAATGATTTGTTTCATCTTTGAATCCAAAGGTGTCCTAAGATAGTCATCATTGCCACCATTCTACCCGAAATAATAGTGTTTAATTTTATTTTCTTACGTATGCTACCTGCGACTCCCTTTACCCAGTCACTGCTTAAAATCTTATCAAAAGCAAGCTGTTGTCTCTTATCTCTAGAAACCAACTGCTAGTGTTAAGTCCACTATAATTTAAAACATCTATAACTTAATGCATAATTAGAATCATCTCTAGTAATACTGGATACCCAATCCTTTAATAAATTGTTCAAGTAAATTACTGCTTAATTTTGCCAGAAACACCTAATTTTCATGCAACACAAAGCAGGCACTGATATGCTGCTGCCAAATAAACTAAAAAGGTTTGTAGGCAAGTTTTATTCATTCCTCTTATTCACAAGACAGACTAGAACAGGTTAAAACAAAACCTAAGACGTTTCTAGGGAAGGATGAAGGGCACTCACCTGGGCACACCTGCCGACACCACCGTTGTAGCGACGGAAAGGAACACACTGCTTCTTCAGAGTGACATCCTTCAGGTACTTAGTGGCTTTGCGGATGTGCATGCCCTTGATAGCTTGAGCCGTCTCACGAGTGTTCTGCAAGGAAACCCAACAGCATTTGGAATCATTATAAACTTCTCCCAAAGAGTCATAAGAATATCCAAAGCAAGATAAAATGCATTTCATTTCTCTTCAATGCTGGTTGGCGCAGTCGCAATCTTCATATCTATTATAATCACGACATATGGTTGGTTAAAGCACCGACCATTCGCTATGAAGCCGATTATCTTCTGTTGTTTACAACAGAAGAAAGACCTGCTTGTGAAGTACTGCACGCCATTCACTTTGTAATTTCATTTGTTGCTGCTCAAGCACGGCTTTGCAACAAATAAAATATGCCTTCATGCAGGCTTCTAGAGCAAAGACTGAGAACTAGACCTACACAAATTGGAAAACCCAAATACATGCTTTTTGTTAACAAAATAGACATTTTAAAGAGAAACTCTAAAAAGGAAGATGTACTAAGAAGTTTGGGATACTGAAGGAAAGAGCATGTTTCAGATAACCCAACACATTTAAGAAAGGAAAATATGTTTAGCATAAGAATCCTCAGGTCACTGCTACGTACAACACACATTACTCAATAACCAAGCCATCTACAACCGGCACCATAGTTACACACAGCGTTTACTCATATTACACGTATATACAGACTTAGTTCAAGGGTTTGGGGTCGCTGTTTTCATGGAAAAAAAACATTTCTGACTAATATAATTGCAGAAGGGTTTCTAATGATCAATTAGCCTTTTAAACTTAAACTTGGATCAGTGAACACAGCATGCCATCAGGTACACAGGAGTGATGGGAGTGATAAAGGGCCACTGGAAACATGGAGTTGATGGAGTGAATAAAGGGCCACTGCGAACCACAGGAGGAACATGGAGTGATAAAGGGCCACTGGAATACAGGAGTGATGGGAGGGATAAAGGGTCTCTGTACACCTATGAAGAGATACCATTAAAAATCAGGAATTTCCAGTTACAATAGACATTTCATCTATCTTGTTAGTTTCATCGACAAAATTTGCTTTTCTTGCAAAAACAAGGATATTTCTAAGTGACCCAAACTTTGGGACAGTAGGGTATATTTATATAAAGAGGAACCGAACTGCTCATGAATTCTGTTCATGTTCACTCGGGTCAAAGCTCAGCAGAAATTTTTTAAAAGAGAAACTGGTAATTTCGGTCTTCATCTTACCTTGAAGTGCACCCTGAGATTGGATCCCCGAGCCTTGCATGCTGCAGAGGGAAGAAAGCACGGTTACTGGGGTTGCCCAGGTTACAGACACAGATCTTAAAACAGTTCAAGTGGGAAAATTGCTTACATTTTGTGGGGTTTTCCGGGTCAAGGGAGTAGCGGACCATTTTCACAGGTTACCCTGAAACAGATATAAAGCGTTAGCCGATTCAAACATTCACAGACTCAACAAACTGTCACCGCGTAGAGAAGCCACTCAGACTGAAAGCTGGTTTCATTATTTATCCAAAGGTGTCCTAAGATAGTCATCATGGCAGCTTCAAGGGATCACACAAAGTATTTCAGGCCAAACTAGCATGACAGCAAAACCACCATAAATAGAAAGTCTACATGTTCACTAAACTTCCACATCAAGAAGCACTCCAGAACACATACATGATCCACAACACACGTGTAGATTCAACACTGACAACCCCTACGAGGCACATCCAGCCAGAAGCATGGACAGCCATACAAGCGCTTTACATCTGGGAAAGGGACCAATGAGGTCTGCAAAGGCAATGGGACGCATCACAAGCCGCTACAATATGCAGAAGCGTTATATAGTTTACAGATACCACCTACCCTGGAATTCAGATTAACCTGGATGTAAATTAGACAGATCAGCATTAAGAGCACCTATTGCATCGATAGACCGCCTTATACCACGACTATTAGGCTGATCGACTTATAAGCCTGGCCGCTGAGGCCACTTCTCTGCTTACGACTCTCTCTAACCAGGAGCTATTTATTATACTAGTACGAAGTCAGTAACTAGTTTGGCGCTCGTTATAAGCATTAAAATGACCGCACAAACAGCGCTCGGTTACGGAGAGCAGGGCTACAGCGCTTGCTGCTGCCCCTCCGGGATACAGGCCGCATCCCCGGTCCCTCCCGCAGCCCGTGACGGACCCCTGCACTTCACACAAACCGACATATATCGCCGCCTTGCTGCTCCCGGGTAGTCAGGGTATTGTCCCAGTATGGTGAGGAAAGCCACCGGCTAAGGATGGGCTGGATATCCAACAGATTAAAGACCGGGGCTCAGAGCCGCTCTCGACAGCCATGTCTCACTCACCTCAGGCCGCGCAGGAAGAGGAATCGCAAAGCTTTCTGGGAGCGGTATCACAGTGCGAGATCTCGCGAGAATCCACACGAGAACACAATTTCAGCAAAGCGGCCATGTTGCCAACCAGGGTTGCCAACCATTGTGTTAGATTATCCAGCGATGCGACTGATGCGATGTTAATTACCCGCGTGGGATCGGTATACATAGGAGAAAACCGTGATTGCTGCCAGATCGCAAAATTAAACATAAAAAATTAAATACATCAAAACCTGAATTAATTATTCTATTAAAGCCGTGTGCCCGTCACCTATTAACCCTTTCATAGTCCATCACAAAGATTCTAATATATTTTAATATGGGTGGCAACTTTATGCGCCTAATATTGATTATTATAAAACCAAGCATTAAAGGGGCGCTCCAGTCATTAGGCGCTTATAATAGCTGCGTGGCCCCTTTAAATGTTTAAATGCCCCTACATGCGTGTGCCCTTTCCAGGTCCTCCAGATATTTGCCATGTAGTAGATTTGATACCCTGACCTCCAGTCAGCTCCAACTTTGGCTCGGTAAAAGCGGCGGATCGTGGTCATTCCGTTACATTTATTTACGCAGATCCTGTAGCGCCGTTACAATAAGGGGTACAAAAAATAAATGACGGTTTAAAATGACCGAGCAAACATTAACACGTACTGGCACAGAAGGAGTAGAGGCCCTTGCTCTTGTGAGCTTACGCTCTATTATGTGGTTAAAGGGGGGGAGTGACAGTAATAGAGGATGAGTGCTTGGATGAGGATGAGTTGATTGAAGTGAGGATGTTATGTAGAGGTCTTTGATCTTGCTTTATTAGGATGCCGGAAAGTGTTGGGTGAAAAGGTTATAGATCTGAAAGTTATGTATTAAGGGAAAAATCTGATTAAACTGGAAAAGCAATTCCAGACTTTCCAGCACCGGTGAAATCCTGGAAGCGGGAGTGGGAAGAGGTAATGGCGGTAAAAGAGAGACAAAGGTCTTTAGAGGAAAGAAGAGGGTGGTTAGGGGGGTATTTGGATAGGAGGGTAGAGAGATAGGGGGTGCAGAGTTGTTAAGGGCTCTGTAGGTCGGGGTCAGAAGTTTGAATTTGATTCTGGAGGGTATGAGGAGCAAATGGAGCGATTGGCACAGAGGAGCGGCAGATGAGGAACGGTGACGGAGAAAGATTTATCCAGCTGCAGAGTTGATGGTGGATTGGAGTGGGGAAAGGTGGAAGAGGGGGAGAGCAGTTAGTAGGGAGTTGCAATAGTTCAGACGGGATATCACAAGGAAGTGGATTGGTATTTTGGTTGTGTCTTCCGTGTGGAATGGGCGTATTTGGGAGCTGTTTTTCAGGTGAAAGAGGCAGGATTTGGTGAGGGACCGGATGTGAGGAATGAATGAGAGAGCAGAGTCAAGCGTGACACCAAGGCATTGAACTTGGTCAGCTGGTAGGATGCTGGAGTTGTCAGATAATGTCCGATATTGTGGACAGAGGGGATGGCATGATTACCATAAACTCATATACACCAGAACACTCGTGGAATGTTGAGCTTCAGGTATTGGGACGCCATCACTTACGCAATCCTAGAAAGACGGTCAGTGAGGCAGTCTGTTCAAAACTCTAATCACGGGATCAGAAACCGCATTCATCCATTTATACAGTATATATATATATATATATTAAACTTCCGTACAATATCCAAAATCCTTTCCAAATTTTAATTTTCGTTTTTACTTATTCCCTTTTGGACAATAACCTTTGTTTTCTACCCATTCTCTCCCCCGTCTACCCGGCTTTAACCCATTAATACATTTATAGATGATTATAAGATATAGTGTATGTACAAAAAATTATATGACCATTTTGCCCATTTCAGCTACGTCTCCCTAATGGGCTATTTCCTATTATAATTTCCGTTGAATACCACAAAGTGCATTAAAACACTTTGTGTAAAGCTTGTGTAGTGTTTAAGATAAATACAATAAAGTGCTTCTATTTACAGTCTTTTCTTCTGCTTTCATTCCGTCTATCCAATGGATTCTGAAAATATAAAATACATGGGAAAGAGTTATTACTAGAGTTGGCGCAATGGGCTGTATCCATTGTGAGAGAAAATCTTTTTTTTTTTTTGCTTTCACTGAAAATGATTTATTTCTGAGAAGCTGAATTTTAGCCTAGAAGCACTGGGGGAATCTGCTGTAGACTGATCGCTCCACTCCTCTGGGGAAGTGGGGCCATTTTTAGCCCATGACGTACCAGGTACGTCATTGGTCATCTTGGGACAACTTTTCCTAACATACCTGGCTTTTTATTGGTCATGAAGGAATTAAAAGCATTATAATATATGTCTAAGAAATTTGGTCAAATGCAGCCATATTACCTTTATTTTAGAGAATACCTTGAAATCTATATTAAAGGGTAATTAGAGTAATCCCATCATGCCTAGGTACCAGCATTTACTGGTTGCCTGGGTATGATAGGAGTGTGATTGCTGTGTGGGCAGTGTGGACGCCAGGGCTGGTTTTGGGGTGTGCAACCTGTGATCTATGCCTGTAATTCTGGGGGTTTTAAAAATACCTTTAATGCCGTGTTTTTATGTGAATTCCAATTGATCTATACCTGGAAAGCTGGGTTTTTGCGTTATTCTGTAGATCCATATCTATATATTTCCATACATTATTTATGTATACCTGCAAATACAGGGTTTGTATGTCTTATTCAGTTGATTAATACCTGCAATGCTGTTTACATGTATTTATTTGATCTATACCTGCAATGCTACGTTTCATATTATTATTGTATACCTGCAAATACAGGATTTGTATGTCTGATTCTGTTTATTTGATATATACCTTCAATGCTGAGATCACAAGTGAATTTCAGTTGATCTATACATGCAAAGCTTGGTTTGTGTGTTAATGTGTTGATCTATACCTGCTACCGGCAACTGGGGCTAATATTAATATATATGGGCAGCAGGGGCATCAATACACAAGGGGCAAAAACACCAAGGGGGGTATAAACGACAATGCAGTGTGAAAAATCCATCCTGTAGATTGTGTCCTGCTGTTTGTGTATTTTTGGTTATCAGTGTAGCAGAGCCTGTCCTCGGGTGTGTGTGTATAGGTGTTGGTGTGCCGCAGCCTGTCCTGGTGTTGTGGGTGTTGGTGTGGCAGAGCCTGTCCTGCGTGTGTGTGTTCAGTTGTCAGTGTGGCAGAGCCTGTCTTTTAGGGTCTGTCCCAGTTGTGGCAGAGGCTTTCCTGGAGTGTGTGTCTGAGGTGTCGTGTGCCGAGCCTGTCCTGCTGATATTTGGTTGTGTGTGGTGTCTGTTGGGGCGGTCTGTGACAGAGCCCGTTGTTGGTGTGTGTTGTTTTGTCATCTGTCTGGACTTAACTTACGTAGTAGGAATTAGTTTAATTATATTATCCAGAGATAAAAGCCTGTCCGAATTGTATTACTCAGGGGACAAAACGTTCAAGGCCCTGAAATTCATTAATGTGGAAAAGTTATTATTGGTTATATACTTTATTGAATCAAGAATTAGGCTCGCCACTCAATTTGGTCTATCAGGCTTCCCATGTTGAATGATTCAATATTATTTTAGCTCCCGATAACAAAAGTATTAATTCCAAAATAGCACTTTACTTTTGGAAATTATGAATGCCCCCCCCAGTTTGACTGTGGTATCTTGTGTGCCCCCCCTATATGTTGTTTGTAGAGTCGCCACTGGTAGACATGCAAGGATAAAATATAGGGTTCAATTGCAACTAGACTGCGTGTTCAGGGTAGATTAAACATTTCATCTCACTGACTAAATTATGCATTAAGAAGAGGAACATCGATTCATCAGTTAGCCCACGTAAGCCCTGCATAATGCATAGTCAGGTCACTGAGATAAAATATTTATATTTAATACAGCTGTCAGCTTAGTGAATATGCGTCACTATTTGTGGGCTGTATTTCAGTCATGTTATTGTAATGTAAATTCAACCACTGCCTTTTCTAAACAGGTCAGGACTGGAATTTGCACCCTGTGAGGACCTCCATCCAAAAGCTTCTCCGTGTCATTAGACCCTTGCATTCTGAACATACCTGAAAAACAATCTGTACCATGGGGGTCCTAACTGTAGTTACCATCTGTTGATGTACACCAGAGTACCGAGCGTTGCACTAATTATGAAGAAAAAAATGGTGGTTCGTAAATTCTATGTGATACCAGCAGTG
>VKOC01037234.1:0-15842 GCA_009364415.1 Spea multiplicata | reverse complement strand
ACTGTCCTCCCCCCTGTCCTCTGTGCTCAGACAACCTCTGCTGCTGCTGGCCGGTACTTCCGCAGGGCATCTATGGTGAAGCACTGGAAGGCCAGGTAATGCCAGCGCTCCGGCATAGAAGCCCCGGCAGAAGTCCCAGCAGCAATGGGGATGTCTTCATTGTGCAGACGTTAACCGGCTGCCTGAGAGTAGGATCCAGGTCCCTTGCAGCGCTGCTGGATCCTAACCCTGCTGCTTGCCCAAAGCAGGGCTAAATAAATAAAACACCTGCCCGGAACCACATGTCAGGTGATATGAATTGCGCATCCCTGCGCTAAACCCTGATTATAGGTGGAGGGGTGCAGCGTATGATCGGTCAAATACAGTGATTTGTGTCTGTACATGAAATACTAAAAGGGGGAATCTTAATTACACCCAAATATTGTAAAAATGGCAAAAAAACTATATGGACAAAAGCATTGGGACACATGGCCATTATACCAATAGGAACTCTTATGATATTGCATTCTAAATATATAGACATTAATATGTAGTTGGTGCCCCAAACACTTACTTACATCAACGAGGCAAGCCTGAATGAGAATTTTTGATGTTTTCCCCACTGAAATCCTATACTACAAGAGATTTAATGCAGATTTAACACCGCCTTTGGCCTCTAAACCCACTTTATACATGCAACCCTTAGAGCTTATCTCTCCTGCACCAGACAGACCACAACCATTTAGAAACGTATGAAAAAAAATTAACCCTGGACATCAAAATACACCAAACTAACCTAGATGTACACTGTATGGTTAAAAGTATTGGGAAACCTGACCATTACACCAACAGGGACTTTTATGAACGTGTATGGGTGATTGAGGGAATGAATGAGTATCTGTGAATGAGGGAATGAATGACTATAAGATCCAGATCCCCCGCAGCGCTGCAGGGGATCCGGATCCTCCTCTCTGGTAGTCGGTAGGCATCTGTGCAACCTCTGCTAGCATCTCCCCACTAGACACCATGGAGTCGAGCACAGGGGGCAAGTATGGGGGGCAGAGTGGCATATCAGGGTATATAAAGCATATCAGGGAGCACAGTGGCATATAGGGGAATAAGGCATATCAGGGGGAACAGTGGAATATAGAGGGTATTGGGCAAATCTCTAGAACAGGGATCTCCAAACTCGGCCCTCCAGCTGCTGCAGGACTACATCTCCCATACTCCTCAGCCAGCCCCTTAGCTGAAGGCGCATTATGGGAGTTGTAGTCCTGCAGCAGCCGGAGGGCCGAGTTTGGAGATCCCTGCTCTAGAAGCTGTGACAGAATATTTGCGGGAGCAGGCGGGATTGAACACATATGTTGCGGGAGTGGAACACACACGTAATGGCGATAATGGTCAGAAATTCAGCGGAAGAGCAATTAAGAAAACAGTCCGGGGCCGGATTAAGAGCATCATGGGCCTGATGCTGAGGATTTTGGTGGGCCTTTTTATGGAAATAAATAAAATATTGAGAATCTTAACTCCTTGGCTTCCGTGTGTACAGGATAAAGAGAACATCAGTGTTCGTCAGATAGAATAAGACAGAATCTTATGTGATGGGATTACACTAAGAAAAGTCATCATTCACGGAACGCCTGAAGCCACAATTTAGTGTGATTAATCATTTTTAGTAAGATATGCATATTGAAAGAGTAAATAACACAATACCAGATGACCCAAATGGATGGCTCTGCCACACTGACACCCAAATGTGTACACCAGGATAGGCTCTGTTACAACGACACCCAAACACACACACCAGGACAAGCTCTGCCACACTGACACCCAAGCACACACACCAGGACAGACTGCAACACCAGCCCTATGTGTAGTTATGCTCCCAGCCTGCCTCTCCCTTTGGTATTGATTATGTGATGATGCCCCAGCTGCCCCCTTTGTGTGTTGATGCCGCCAGCCCCCACATGTATTTGTGCACTCCATGAGCCCCCCATTGTGTAGTTATGCCCCAAGCCAGCCCTACATTGTATACTGATCCCACCAGATAGCATCCCTTTAGTATTGATTTATGTGATTCCCCAGCTAGAACCCCCTTGTGAATTAAATCCCCCCACATCCTTGCATGTGTACACTCTAAAGGGCATTGCATTAGGGATAGCAGAAAATGAGAAGAACGTAGGTAAAATTGTAGACTTAGCAACAAAGTGCAGCATGAGTCAGTGGTTGCAAAGGCCAGTAAGGTATTGCATGCATAAAGAGGAGTGTTAAATTACAAAATAAAAATATAATTTTATTTTTGAATATGCAGAGCAATTTTGGGCAGCAGTTTTTAAGAAGGATTTTATAGAGCTGGAAAAAGTACAGATACATACTGTGAAGAACTATGTCTGGCTAGTGCTTTGGGGAATATGAAGGGTTAATCCCTTAAACTTTCAGTGGCAAGGAACATCTCTACGGCGGAGCTACTGTCAGGAACTGGGTCCATACAGACGACTGTAATGACCCAGCGCGCCCAAAGATCGAGTTCAGGAGTTCCGTATGCAGTAGCGGAGTCACAGGACTGGGCCTGGTGCAGGGAGACTGCACTCCCCCGGGTGTTGAGCATCTAGGGTTTTGCAGCCACATACCAGTTTCCTGATATAGCAGCGGAAGTTGTCCAGAATGAAGATAAATCCTGCAAGCATCCTGGAACAGGTATGAGACATAGCACTAGACTCATGTGTGGGATGCTGCAGGCTGGGAGTGTGGAAACCAAGCAGAGTCATAGCTGAAACATAGCGAGCATGGGATAGGGAGACCAGGCAAGAAACATAACAGACAAGATATACAAGGCACTACATGGAACAAGGCAAGGAATACTCAAGATCAAGACAGGACAGGTCAGGACACCCCACAGGTTACATCACAGATTGACACACATAAATACAGGAACTAGCCTTGGACTATTTGATAACTATTGGAGATTCCGTCACATCTTATGGCCATAGTATGCTTAGCCCACCACTACGCCAAAAGTACTCCAATGACTTTGGGTCCTAACGCCAAAACTCTGCCTACAGAGGTACTAAACAAACCAAACATGAAATCCAAATACATAGCAATGAGACATACCTTTAGACTGCAGACTGAGACAAACATAACGGGTGGGGCACACCTTATAAAGGAAACAGAGCTGAAGCAAAGAGCAGTACTAGAAGCAAGGAATGGCAGATCAGAGCAGAGCATAAGGAAATCCAGGAACGGATTGAAGCAAAACAGAGAAACTATAGCAAGATTAAGATATGCAGCTCCACAGCCTGGGTAGAACGTGACAGTATCCCCCTCTGAACGAGCGGCCTCCGGACACGAACAGGAACATAAACAGAAGGAAGGCCTGCGTAAATAAGGCAACCCAGGAACTTGCATACTCAGGAATCTGAACTCTCTTAGGAGTCCTTCGATGACCAGCACTACCGCTTAGCAGACCAACCTCCTCCAAAACAGGAATCGGCATATCTGAACAGGAATGAGAAAGTTGTCCCTTGCGGACTTTTAGGTCCAGGTGAAGGCAAGGCAGATCAGCCCACTTGACAGGGCCAACGCGACAGGTAACCCTTTGCCTGGGGTCCAACCTTCCCCTTCAGACTAAGGGCCCTGCCACGGAAGTGGTCCTGTTTTTGGGGAGGTGGGTCCATTGGGACTACTTCTTCCCCCTGGTACAGAGTGTCACGTTTCCCCATTTACCAGAGACTCGAAAGACTGTGGAGCTCAGACACAGATTTGGGACATCTGCATTTTGGGAGGGTGTCTATGTGCGGTGTTTTATTCTCCATTGGGTCAGGAGTTATAAGACATAGACCTCCATGACCAGTGGTTGCACCAAGATCCAACAGGTTTTGGCCAGAAGTCAGGAACCACCTGTGTTTACCATCTTCCCCCCACAGACTACAATAGTGACCTCCTATTGGGCTGAGGTGGGCTGAGTGTAAGTACTAAGCCGTGTGCAAAGAAGTGCCTGATGTAGAACTGTGTGTGGTTAGCTGTGACTATTCTATGTAAATTACCCCTTGTGTGTTTTCAATAAAACTCCTCTTTTCATCTCAACATTGGTGCTGTCTGATGATTGGGGTGGGCTGCTGTAATACCTCACTGTCCTTTTCAGGACAGTACATGCACTTAATACAGTAAGCTACAGCTAGCCACAGCGACCATGCAGCTTCTGAAAGGGTTAACATAACATAACATTATTAAATACACAGTGGTACATGCACACAATAACACTCACACATAACACATCACTCATCACTCCGTCACTAATTCATGCTCACAGGCTAATGCACAGAAACACTCTCTCACAAATAACATGTCATGATAAGACATAACCTAAGCCACTTCCTTATGCTAATAATTTTATTAAAATAAATGATATAAGTGTCACGAACTGGGTCCAAACAGATGACTGAGAGGACCCAGCGCGCCCAAAGATTGTGTGCAGGAGTTACGGTGCAGTAGTGTTGGACAGGGCCTGGTTGCAGGGTGACCGCACTCACTTGGGTGTTGAGTATCTAGGGCTGTGCAGCCAAACACCAGTACCCTGATATAGCAGCGGATGTAGTCCAGAACAAAGTGAAATCCTGCAGGCACCCAGGAACAGGCATGAGACATCACACAAGACTCATGTGCGGGATGCTGCAGGCTGGGAGTATGGAAGCTAAGCAGAGAAATATAGCAGACACATAACAAGCAAGGGACAGGAAGACCAAGCACGAAACCAGACAAGATATACATGTTACTGAGCACAACAATGAACAAGACAAGGAATAAACAACCAGACAAGATATACATAACACAGGGCACAACAGGGAACAAGACAGGACACCCCGCTGCCGGGGATACAGGACAGACTGATACACATAAATACAAAAACTAGCCAAGGACTGTTTGATAACTATTGGAGATTCCGTCACATCTTATGGCCATAGTATGCTTAGCCCACCACTACGCCAAAGTACTCTAATGACGGTGGGTCCTAACGCTAATCCCTGCTGACAAAGGTACAAAACAAACCAAACATGAAATCCAAACACATAGCACTGAGGCATACCTGTAGACTGCACACTGAGACAAACAGAACACATGGGAGGGGCTCACCTTATAAAGGATACAAAGCAAAAGCAAAGAGCTGAAGCAGACGCAAGGAATGGGAGATCAGAACAGAGCAAAAGGAAATCCAGGAATGGATTGAAGCAAAAGAGGGAAATTGAAACAAGAGCGAGATATGCAGCTCCGCAGCCTGGGAAGGACGTGACAATAAGTTAACAATAAATAACTTAAAATAAAATTGTTAACTATGAGTCCAATCCTAAAACCAAAAACAGGCGGCCAGGCACTAGCAGTAGTAATATCATTTGTTTTTAAATAATTATTATTAGTTAAATATATTAGTAAATGTTATTAAATTTTAATTGTATTGTTTTTTTCTATACAATTTACATCTCCTGGCATAGGTCACTGTCAAACAACAGTATGTATTCAGCAACATCTCCTGATTACAGTGATGCCACCCATGCATGGTTTTGCCGAGTTGTTTGTGGGGTAAAAGGCCACATTTGGGAAATGTGCAATTCAGTTTTTTAAGTTGGAATTTTGACATGTCCTATTTGAGACATCTTTGAAGCTTGTCAGTTCAATGTACACCAATCAAATATACTCTATATGTTTTTAAACTAGATACCCCAGGGGAACTTCGAATGCTCGTATTTTAACTTTTTTCCTGCACTAATTTTACCACCAGCCTTTGTGGCGGATTTTTTTTGTGTGTTTTGTTTCACACACATTCTAACCAGCTTCTGGTATATATCACTACCAAACAACACTCCTGAGTACAGTGAAATAATTCATGCATGAGTTTGTTGGGCTGTTTGGGGTTAAAAAGCCCCATTTGGGATTTGCACATTTTTCAATTTGTAATTTTGACATCTGGTCATTTTGCCCCTATGTGTTGTTTAGAACATCTTTGAAGCTGGCCAATTCAGTTTACCCCCATCAAACCATATATTTTTAAAATGCTAATACTTAAACTCTTTCCATGCACACACATTACCACCAGCCCTTTGTCAAAGTTTGTGGATTTTTTTCTACAATTCTGCATTTTTTTTTCTACATACATTGTATTGTAGATATGAATTTGCAGCTCCTGGTACACATTATTATCAAACAACATCCCAATAGGTGTTTAGCAACATCTCCTGAGTGCAGTAATACCACCCATCCCTATGTTTATTGCATTGCTTGGGGCCAAAGGTCCACATGTGGTAGGTGAACATTCTTTTAGTTTGGAATTTTGACATCTGGTCTTCCTGCCCCAATGTGTTATTTGGGACATTTTTGAACTCGACCAATTCAATTTAACGCCATCAAACCGTATATTTTTTAAAACTAGACACCCCAGGGTATTTCAAATATGTGTATTCTAACCCTTTCTGTGCACTAATTTTACCACCAGCATTTGTCAGCATTCAGCTAAGAATTTATATCTCCTGCCAAACAGCCCAATGTGCAGCCGTTATCAGAAGAGGCGGAGCTTCTGTGTGCCTTAAATAAGCCACCTCCCTTAACCCCTTCATTGCCAGAACGGGCAGAGGGCAGTGTTTCTCCATTAACCCCTCCGTTGCTGGAAGAAGCGAGGGGTGAAGCTACGGGGTAGGTACCTGCCAGTCCTATAAAAGCCCCTGGAACAATGATGGCGGTGCTCAGGTATTCAGAGCTGCTTAGTTGCATTCTGTCTTCCTTCTGCTGTTGTCCTGTCCTTGTGAACCCTGCTTCTTGACCTGGTTTGTACCCTGTCTTCTGCCTTTTGTCTGCCGCCTGCCTCTGACCCTTGGACCGTGACCCTGATTGCTCTTGTCTGCTGTCTGCCCTTGATCCCTGGACTGTGACCTGGATTAGTTATATTTGCTGTTTTACCCATTACCATTTCAACTGGTTCCCGTTCTCAGTTTCACCACATTGTGGCGCCTCCTTCGTTGTCTACAGGCTTTCTCCTGCATAACTCCTGATACCTTCCCAGGTAGTTATAGAATACCTGAGCCATACTAATGGAATCCGCAGGGCTAGCTGAGGCCATTAATGCCATGTCACAACAACTCTCTGCTCTAACACAGACTGTACAAGAGTTACAAGCTGGACAAGCCGACCTGCACCACCAGTTAAGTGAACTACGCTCCGGACGTCCTGCTCCAGGACCAGCCCACCAGTACAACCGATAGTTCACCTTGGGGGCGCAGCAGCAGCTGAACCACGGGTTTCTTTACCAGAGAAATTTGGAGGTGACAGAACCCAGTACCAGACTTTCATTACTGCCTGTCAAGTGATGTTCACTTTACGGCGAAGAACCTACAGCACAGATCATATAAGAGCGCATACTGTGATCACTCTCCTTACGGGGGAACCACAACAATGGGCCCACCATATCCCATTATGGATTCCTGGACCTCCTTTCAACAAGCCATGGCGGCATTATATGATGATCCCCATAGAGCCTCCACAGCACAGAACACCTTATGAAATCTCTGACAAGGTAGAAGACCCATCGAGAAATATGTGACGGAATTCTGCCAGGCGGCTCTGGAGACAGCATGGAACGAAGCCACTCTCCTTGATCAATTTCATCTGGGTCTTTCCGAGGCCTTGAAAGATGAACTAGCTCGTATTGGGAACGTGCCACTGGATACAGTCCACCAAGATGTCGCCCGTTACCAGTGGTTAATCGACCAGTCGCCTCACCTACACCTGTTCCTACCCAGAGCACTGACGAACCCATGCGAATTGGTCTCTTCAGAGGACCACTAACTGCCACTGAACGCGCTAGGAGACGGACTCTACACCTATGTCTGTATTGCGGTAAAGCTAACCACTTACTCCGTGACTGCCCTGAATGACCGTCTAGACCTAGAGGTAAGCTGCTATCTAAACAACCTAAAGGTCTACCCGTATCTCTGTACGCTGCACCTCACCTTTCTGTCCCTATCCTGTTACAGTGGAATGAAAAGGTTATAACAACCATCACTATGATAGGGCCAGTGGGAATTTCATGGATATGACCTTTGCATAGTTAAATAGTTACATAGTTCATAAGGTTGAAAAAAAACCCTAATTAAGCTACTTCGAATTCTGCCATCGGGAAAAAAAATCCTTCTTGACTCCAAGAGACAATCGGATTTCTTCTTGGATCAAGAAGCTCTAAAATATTAATGTTATTCTATTTATAGCCCTTACATCAGGCATGTCCAAAGTCCGGCCCGAGGGCCAATTGCAGCCCGCGTTCTGGACTGATAAGGCCCCACAGATAAGTTGCCCAAATATGGATCGGTTGTTTTTGATATTAAAGGCAGAGTGATTTAACACCTGTTTAGATTTGTCATCCAAGTCACAAAATAAAAATTATGGCGTTTTCAATAAACTTTGCATAAAATAGTTAATTTGCATTTAATTTTAATGTTTCAAAGAATGTCATGCAAAATGGTCGGCCCTCGCACATGTTCACTTCATAAAATCTGGCACTTTGGATATGCCTGCCTTACATCAAATACCACGTTATTCTAAGAATATCCCTGTCCATATACATCTTGAGGATGGCAATCCCTTGGCTTCCGGTCCCATTATTCATGAGACAGAGGCCTTGGAGACACGTCTTGGAACCGGGCATCTAGAACAGTTAACATTTGACTTGGTCTAGTCACCCTTGTTCCCCATAATACTGGGCCTCCCTTGGCTCAGATGCCACGATCCCAATATAAACTGGAGTACTGGTATGTTATCCTTTTCATCCTCCTATTGCATGGGACATTGTTTACAACAGGTCGTACAGCTATCCACTATGGATACCACTGATAAAGAGGGGACAGCATCCGGTCTTCCTGCAGTTTACAGTCCATTTGCCAATGTATTTGAGAAAAAGGGCACTGAGCAACTACCACCACATCGCAAATATGACTGCCCCATCAACCTCCTTCCTGGTGCCCCTATACCTTATGGTCGCATATACCCTCTGTCATGTCCAGAACTACAACACCTAAAATAATACATTGATGATGCCCTAAAGATAGGCTTCACAAGCCCCTCCACCTTTCCTGCAAGCGCTGGGATTTTCTTTGTGGAGAAGAAAGATGGAGGCCTGCGTCCTTGTGTGGACTACCGAGCTCTTAATGCTATCGCTACCTTTAATAACCAAATTGCTGGATCACCTCAGTTCTGCTCATATAAATTCCAAAATAGACCTCAGGGGGGCCTACAACCTAGTGAGAATTTGTGAGGGCGATGAGTGGAAGACAGCTTTCCGAACTCGTTACGGATATTTCGAGTACACGGTAATGCCTTTCGGATTGTGCAATGCCCCGGCTACTTTCCAACACTTTCTCAACAATGTTTTCATGGTCATCTAGTGACCATATTCTAGTGTTTTCACCTTCATTGGAAGAACATCATTCCCATATGCACAAAGTGCTTACCCGTCTAAGAGAACAAGGACTCTATGCCAAACTAGAAAAATGTATACGGTTTTACGGTTACACGGACTACCCAACACTATTACTTCTGACCGTGGTACCCAGTTTACCTCACGGTTCTGGCGTGCCTTCTGTCAAGGTCTGTGTATTCAAGTCAACCTATCGACCACCTTTCACTCCCCAAAGCAACGAACAAACAGAACGCATCAACCAAATTTTAGAACAGTATCTAAGGTTTTGTATTCTATCTACAAGATTATTGGATCTACTACCCACGGCGGAGTATGCATATAACAATCAGATACAAGAAGCCACAGGTTATTCGCCTTTCTACTCCAACTATGGATATCATCTAGTCATGCTCCCAGGATCTCCTATACCCTGTGCTGTACCTGAGGCTACCAAATGACTTTGGGATCTCTTAGATACCTATAAAAGAATTTGATGCAATTTACTAAGAGCCCTTATCGTCTTGGTCCAGAGCACACCCAGAGAGTCCGCTTGAGGAGGGGGTCCTGTCACGTACCTACCTCTCATTGCCGCCGCACCTCCATGGCACGCACGAGGAGGGGGCGGCATGGTCACGTGGCAAGGTGCCGCTCCTCCTTGTGGTAGCAGTGGTCTTCCTCCACCCCCAGTTCTTCACTCCCTGCGCCCCCACAGGGAGATGGAGACCGCAGTGAGGAGGCGGCGCTTCCGTGTGCCTTAAAGAAGCTGCCTCCCTTAACCCCTTCATTAGAGTAATGGATACAGGCAGGGAAGCGCAGGGTAAAAATGAAAATATCGTATCCAGGACAATCTAAAATGCAGTGCTTTCCAGTGATCTGTGTAAAAGAAATAATACCATGGCACAGTATAGCACGTAAAAAACGTGTGGCTCCTATTTATTGGAGCAAGCGATGGCTCACAAAGTGAACTGCAACAGCATTAAAGTAAAGGCAATATTTTTTCATATTTTTTTCCTAGAAAAATATGAAAAAATAGCTTACATGTGAATTAATATTTACTAGTAAAAAAAATTTCTTATAGGGTAGTCTTATATTCAGGCTTTTTCTTTTATTCTTAAATTAATATTCTAATTTTGGGGGGTCATCGTGTAATCAGGGTTGTCTTTTATTATAGCAAGTACGGTATTTTGTGGGGACTCAGTTAGTGGGCAATCACAGTTAAATAAAGACATAAAACACAAAACTGACTCAAACATGGTAAAATACCCCTGGTCCTGAAGTGGTTAATAATGGTAATAGTGTGACTCATTTGATAAAATTCAGCTGGAGAAAAGTTGAAAAACCTATGCCCCTCAGTTCACAAGGTAACAGCCATTTTTTGATATAGAACAATTTACAGTATGGAAGATTTCACTGAAAATTATGGTATGTAAATCCAAGAATGTTGTTTTATTTTAATAATCAAGAACAATAAGCTAAATAAATAAAAACGACTAAAACTTCAAAGTAAAATTGTATATGTATTGCTATGTCATTTTTATTTAACAGTATTAGGTACTCAATTAAGTTTAAGTGTAGGTAATTTTCAAATGCACAGAACAGTCTTTTTACCAGTGATGCCAGGGAATAACGAGTTTGAAAATCCCCGGGACAAAGAAACTCATAGGTAGGACATACAATTAAGAATTATGTTTTCTTTGTTTTATGTGAGAAATAAGTTTCAATTTTTTTTCTTTGTTGTCATATAATATATACAGTATACAATTGTAAAAACCACAGCCCATGAGTGAGTGAAAAGTGTATGGAATCAAAATTATTCAACTCCCGTTGGAAAGCAAATCAAAATTTACAGATTTTCAGCTTGTTGCAATGAACAAATTAAACAAAACCAGTTGAAATAGCTCAACGTAAATGCTTCAAGTGGTTTCCCCAAATTTAACTGAAAATGTAACTAATAATGACTTCTCCAGTCTCAAAATTATTCAACTCCCTCATGGGAAGCTTCTTTAGTATTTAGAGCACCGTTTTGCCTGCTTCAAACGAGATGCATAGCCAAATACCAACTTGTAGCATTCCTTAAGAATATTGGCCCATTCCTAATGAGCAATAGCCTCCAGTTCAGTTATATTTCTTGGGTTTGCATGCTGCAACTGCCTTCTTCAAATTCCACCAAAGATTTTCTATGGGTTCCAAGTCAGGTGACTGTAATGGCCACTGTAGAATTCCAGTACTCTGTCGAATTTGAGGAATGCTTAGGACCATTGGAAGGTCAAATGACACCTGTCACGGAGCTGGATAGTCTGATCGACTTGGAAGACACTGACCCCAGCATATACCAGCTTCCTGGAGGGCCACCTGCCATAGTGACTCTCAAATCTGTTGCCTCAGTTCCTGGTATTGTTCTGTAGGCAGAGCAGTGGTGTAGCAGGAGAGGATGACCTGCAGCAGCCCCTGGAATTTTGATGCCACATCCATGTCCTCGCCAAGGCGACCAAAGTGTGCCGTCCTGACAGTCAATCCCGGTAGAAAGGAAGTGTCCCTCAGACTAGGGAGCAATCCCACCGCTGCCACCAATGCCACAGAGCTGGATAGTTCAACCGCCTACCTCTGCCGACTTGTGCTCCCTTAGCCTGGGACAACACACTATTTGCCCGGGTTTCCCAGTCACAAGCCGAGAATCAGTGTAGGGTATAAACAAAATAAAGACTACTTTATTTTTCACACACATGGCTGGATATAGCCAGCAAATCACACATTAGCATAAATCAAGATATTGGGATACAATAGACAACTGCCCCCTTAATCTGCCTCCCAGAGACAACAGAGTCAGTAAAGGGATTAACAATACAGTTCCAAGGTTTGGCCGGTGTAAATGTCTGTTGTGGTGGAACTAGGGGGACTGACTTATACAACATATTAGTATACCATGGGGGGCTGATTTATACAACATAGTAGTGCACCATGGGGTGGGGGGCACCTGACGTTAAACTAAAACAATGGGGTTCACTCCCTGATTGCATATACTGGCAGAGATAATCCCATCAGCAAATGATGAGATGATATATGTGACAGAACCCTCCATCACTGGGGCCCCTGGAGAGGCCTGAGAGCCAGCCTCCTCCCTATCGACTATGGGCCCAGGCCTTGTAGAGACTTCTGTGTGTGGATACAGGGGTTCAGTCTGCTGATGTACCCCATGTTTTAGCACTCAGAGTCTCAGAACTGTAACGTCTGCTGGACATCCTGTGGTAGGAAGAAGGCTGATTGTCTTTGCATTGTTTATTGTATAGGTGTGAAGTGTTTCCCCTGTTATTGTGTGAGTTAGCCCTTGTCTTAAGACCCCCTGTAGGTATGACTATGTGTCCCTGCTGCATACCTAATTATCCATTACATAACAGGTAGCTGTTAATCCTGTGAGCTCCTGTTATCCCTGTGTCCTGGCCATTGTCTGTCTCAAGCCAATTATATGTCTATCGTCATCCCACGTCTATGTCCCCAGTTAATGTAATTATTTATGTCTCGTGTCATCCTGTCCTTCCCCCGGATATTGTGTTGCAGGATTTGATCTAATTACTTCCTTCCTGCCATGGTAATTAGATCATGTGATATTTGTCTTGCCCCTTTTCTTACTTGTGTATATATAGCTCTGTCTTTGGTTTTAATAAATGAGTCCTGTTTTCACCTCAACATGAGTGTTGCCTGATGTTTGGGGTGGGCTGTAGCCACGCTGTGTAGCTAAACTTCGGATAGGGTGTACTTTCATTTTCACCAGACTGTATATGCACAATAAGCACAATGCCAGTAAGGTGTGGCCCATAGGAGTTCGGGAGAACAAACTAAGTGCAAATAGGTGTAGAGAAGACCAAACTAAACCAGATAGCATATGTTCTACCCTTCTTTTTGTACTCACAAGCTGTAATGAATACATGATAGAATGCGCCCAGTGATAAATAATGGTTTAACTTACAATAACACTCAACAAGTTGATTATAAATATACAATTCTGTTTAGCAGTAGTATCTACATTCAAAACTCCATTCAGCAAATTATGCTGCATTATAGTGAACTATAATCACTACTGCACTTCCTTAAATTATGGAAGTAAAGACACTATAGCATTGTATAACATAGCTTATATGTGTAAGATATACTAGTACAATACTGCATTCTTATTTTCTGAGACAAGTCTTCCTGTCACTAAAGAATCTAATGGCGTCAATATTCTTCTTTGCCAGAACAACGATTTGAGAAACTTTGATCTTTATTAGCCAAGAATGTGCTTATTTGCTTAGGAAGACTAAGTTTCTAATTAAATAGTGACCCCTTCAGTAGATATGTGCGTGCCCTTCCTCAGAGCCCAGCACAAGCTTACCATGTTTATAGAATCTTCATTAACCGACGACCCTCACCAGATAAGCTACATTAATACTTGATAAGTAATAGGGAAAATGTTTGTCTGGTTGACATCTGTTGGCCTAGTGGTTTTTAAAGTCAAGGAAAGGCACTTCCTTAACAATTCCAATCAAACACAACCAAAGTGGCTGTGGGAGTCTTGTTAATCTGAGTATATTGTGGACAAGGAACTGCCGAAAACGATATCATGAGTTCTTTACAAATCTATACTTTCTGTATGCTAATAATTGTCCTGGGAGAATTTACCTACACTAAGCCGCTGGCAGGCTGGAATCATGGGACCTCTCTCAGGCACCGAGGAGATGAAGAAGAAAAAGAGATTCCGAGCTCCGTTACTGAAAGAGATGAAACAATTTCATGGAGTTGGAACTCGTCGCAGGTCCTTTTCCAAGAGAAAAGCAAGATGAATCACTCGCAGTTTATGATTGATCTGTATAACAGATATGTAACGGATAAAAAGGCAATGCCTATGTCAAATATTGTACGTAGTTTTACAGCTGAAGGTAGGAGAGAAAGTTTCTTAAATTTTGTTTTAACTTGGTCTCTGTTATTCCCTTAGCAAAAACTCATTTGGCTATGGTTACTAATATTTCTTTTGTCAGCTGACCTTAGTGTGGTGTGTGTAATCTCCTTGTGTAATACTCTAGTGAAGGTGTTTGTCTATAGCATACAGTGATTGAGCTATAAAAAAAACAAAAACACATACATGATATATTACTCATGCAATGCAAAAGAAAACAACCAAAATCAAGGAAATAGTAAGTGATTTTAAAAACGGAAAAAACTAAAACCGAGACATTTATCTTTGTTCAAGATATATAAATACATTTAGCATTAACATTTTTTATAAAAGATCACAGTTTTTGCCTTCTGTATCTCCGATATTCTAATCTGCTAATATAACCAAAATATTTCCAAAAATTAACCATGATAAAATCATTTATATGTCCATATTTATAAACATTTGCTAATTTATAATGTTAGCTGGATATTCTCATTTGAAATTAAACAACAAAAGAAGAACATTTTCTTGTGTGGTTTTTTTTTACACCAATATAAGCATAGGAACCCTGAGCCCTAAGTCCCAGCAATTTTTACACGTGACAATTTATGAAACACGAATCTGTAGTCTCTGAATAACATATATAGCAAAAGAGAAATACAATTACTAAAGAGTAAGGGACATTCAATTTTATTATGCTTTCCATTGTCGTATTTGTTATGAATGTTTCTATGTTTCTATGAATCAGAATAAATGTGTTAAGTACAAAAAACGACCATCATTCTAGCAGTATATGGATGTTAAATAAAAAAGCAATGTGGTCCCTAATATGCAAATTTCTCAACCAATTAAGGCCATTTTTGTGTCAGAGGTAGTGGGTAGACGTAGTGGGAGGGCTTTACCAATATAATTTCTGTGACACTGCAACACAATGACAGTGACTTTAACTAATGACTTTATGTAAATGCACAAGGCATTTAGAAAAATAATAATGTGTATTATTTATAAACATACTAGCTTTTTTTATTTAGACACCATTTTAGTGCTATAGAAGACTGTGATATACTCATTTTAATACTTAAAAAAAGCACTTCTTGCTTGTAGCTTTGTGCTCAGCTGCCACAGTGATCAGAGAGAAAAGAAAAATATAAAAAAAAATAGAAAAATGAATTATTACTGTAAATGATTGACTGTACTTACATCATGTGGTAGCCACTGGCCTTAAAGTGCCAGAACCGCCTAGCGCCACCCTAGAGATATCCCTTTCTCTATAAAGGTCATAAAGGTCCAAAAATAAAAAGGTTAAAAAAGTAAACAATAATAAAACATTCATAACACACGGCTAGCATTTTAGCAAATGTAAAAATAGGTGCCAAAAAAACCCCCCAGTGTAGTATGTAAGGGAGCATTTTACTGAACATAAATCAGACGTGTTATTCATCAGTGGCAAGTTTAACCCCTTAAGGACAATGGGCGGTCCCTAAACCCATTGAAAACAATGCATTTTGAGCC
>VKOC01037233.1:0-22283 GCA_009364415.1 Spea multiplicata | reverse complement strand
TTTTGCACATCAGACCCCCTCCCCTCTTCACATCTATTACCTTTCTCTTCTTCTCTTCTTCCTTACTGCTTTCTCTTCCTCCTGGTTTGCCGCTCTAGTGCAGTGCGGCTGCGCACAGCTGTTTCTGCTGAGCGCCGGGGCTGGGATATAAACGTCATCTCCCATCGCCCGGCGCTCAGTGACAGACAGCACGATGGTAAGTGTGCCCTTAATGTTGGACTGGTTAGGGAGATCCGTGATCTCCCCAACCAGTCCTGCACGCTGCAGCTGCTGATCAGGCAGCTGTGCACCGAGGGCACTCACCTCACACAGCCCTGGGGGGGATTTCTCTATTATCGGTCCCCCCCGCATGATTTCCTGGGGGGGATATGTCCCCCCCATCCCCCTCGGTTCCTACGCCCGTGACCATATGCCAGTCTCGAAGATCATGGTGTTTAAAGTCAGTCCTCATGGCCCACATGTAGAGTCTGGTTGGCCGTTAGACAACCCGGACGGCTACCTCTAGCTGGGTTTGATCACTTGGGGCAAATACGGGAGCTCAAAGGTGAGCCTTGGCACTTTAGCCAGAAAGCTCACCGGCTGTAGAAATAAGTGGACCCCTTCCCATTGAGTCCCATTCAGGACAAACAGCTGCCCATGACTGGTCATCTGGATTTTGTACCTCTGTCCCAAGCTCTATTTAAAGGCTTTCTAGTACAATGCACATTTTCTGCAAGGGATCCATATATAAAGTGGATATAGAGGCAAAAGGGTGATTAATATTAACCTAATTTGCACATACCTACCCATTTTCCCAGTTGTGCCAGCACTACAAAAATAATATATGTATAACGCATTTGCTCGATTATAAGACAACCCCCCCTAAATTTGAATATTAATTTAGGGATGTGCGCAGACAACATGCAGCGCTGTGGGGGATCTGGATCTTAGTCTATTTGACTCTATTTGAGGTCTGATTATAAGACGGCCTCGAATATAAGATGAGAGGTATTTGTCAGAGCATTTGCTGAAAACACCTTGTCTTATAATCAAGCAAATACGGTATATATATAGATATAATATATAATGATTACATATTTTTGTTAGCCAAACATTTTATTATTGATCCAGCTTTTGATATATTACTGAAAATACCAATAGATGTTCAAGCTTAAGAATCCCTTGGTTTGACCTAATTTTCACCCGATTTTTTAAACTGTAACAAACTATGAAGGTATGAAAATAAGTTCATAATATGTATGAGAGTTAAAGTGATTCTAGACAGCCATTATTCACAGGAACCGCTGAATGATTCATATGGATGGACATGGCATCGTAGAAATGCTGACATTAAACTGGCTGCCACATTTTATTTTTAATATCAGCCGTCTGCAGTTTCTTATCAACCAAGACTGTACCTTAGTTGACTGACAATGTTGACATTTGAATAGAAAATATAACTATTGTGTATGGCTATGTTGCTATTGTTATTTTTATTCCCTGGATGAAGAAAAAACATTTTTTAAAAAATCATAGCATACCTGCTATTCAACTGCTATAAGCTCCAAGGTAGGATTTATTGAAACATCAAAGCAGGGGGCAATATAAGAAATAATAGCACTTTACTATTTGATATTTCAGGGTAATTTAACTAGAAATTCAGGTAGCAAAAGGGCTAAATGCTACAGAGCCATCATGTGATAATTGAAGTTAATCTACTACCAAATTTGGGATTCTTTCCTGTGACCAAAAACTGGATTAATAGCTTTAGTATTTTATTTTCTGAATGGACTTTGCATCTGGTTCCTACATTATGTTTCATTGAGGACGTCAAAATAAGGATGGGGAGGATATTTTGTAACAGGAACACCGTTCCCATTCAGAATGGATTGGAAAAGGATAGATGGTTTTTAAGGATCTTTCTTTTCAGTGCTTGGAAAAACTACCATAGTTAATGGGAAAACCACTCGTATTTTATTTAAAATAAAATAAAGCTCTGTACACTTCTCCATACCACAGAATAGTGTTTCTATGAATTACGCTATGCTTAGCTAATATATTCTTACCTCTTGATGACTTCTGAACCCTAGACTGTGTCAGGCTTCCAAATCAGTGAAAAAGGGCAGAACATTGTTGGATTTATTTCTTACCCATCTGCAATGGAAAATGCTCTGGAAGCCCAGATTTGCAGGTTACCAATGTAAACACCTGCATTTACTTGACACTGCTTACTCATCAGGTTAATTCCAGGATTATGATGTCATAATCCAATGTATACATAAAGCAAATGTATCTGTGCACATATATTATTCAGAACATGTCGATTGATGCTGTATTCAGAATCCACCTTCTGAAGGATGCTTGGATGTGTCCCTGAGGTAAAGTTAATTAAAACACAATAAATCAATCCTTGATTTCTGTCATTTCTTTCAGGTTAAAGCCACTTCAAAACTGTCATTGTAGCACTGATTACAAGGCCAGGTGTATGACGTTTAAAACATATTTGCTACACGCTTCAGATGTTGTTGTGATCGACAATTTCATATAACAAATTTTTACATAGCATTTGAAATGAGTACTTTTATAAACATGCTTAAATAAAGCTTAGAAACGTATGACTGATTTCAAACCTAGGGTTCCAAGATCTCTTTATGTACTAAAGGTCCATTTCTATGTATCGAAAAAGGGCGCGTAAACATGTGGAAAAATGAATAAAAAGAAATATAGTGTAATAAATTCAAAACCAAAAAAATATAAAATGTAGTTGAATGCACTCGCAAAAGTGACTTTAAAAGGAAGCTCATCAGAAAGAACGTTGCATCTTCTTGACGTCTGTAATATAGATCAAGAACCACAAATAGTGCAGTGATATCTGACAATAATTTAATAGAAATAAGTAGAACAACTTACAAACAAGTTGGCATAACGGCTAAATTATGCATACAGGCAATAGGGAGGTCTCAACTGCATCGTCTTCCATCCTGATTGTACTGCTGATATGTTTGTCCATATTTTTTAGTCCACCAAACATTGATGCCACATGACACAAGAGGTTAAATGGTGTAGCTAACCTGGCTTACAAGGAAAATGTAGATATTAGATTACGATTATTGAGAAGCCTCATAGGACATGGAGTAAGATGGTATCAGTATGAGAATCATAACACAGATTGAATTACTAATTCTTACTTACAAAGAAACTTCAAATAACAGTAATGTACAGCAGGTGCTGGTCTGCCATGCTCCCACCAACGATTTAAGTGACAGCTCTAATACTGAGAATGTTGGTGTAGGAATGACTGTTCAAGTCATAAAGAGAAGAACATGATGTATACCGCTGAGACGGTGCGTTGCTGCAAAATAATTAAGCATAATGACTTCATGTGACTAGCAGGACAGATGATTGTTTTGAAACCCATAGCTGTGCAAAAATGTGACAAGTTTATGTATGACAGCCCTGCAGCAAGAGTTCTTTTGGACATGAAATCCATTAAAAATCTTATCCTGATAGAACACAAGAGAAAATCCAATAGATACATCCATGTCTAGTAAGAAAATGGAAGTACTTTTGTGTGTCTCCCCCACTCATTCTTAGTTTAAATGGTGACATATACAATCTATGCTCCTTATATTGACCACTTCAGTTCTAAAGGGAAAGAGCATCAATTCTCTCCACCTTCAAGATCTCTAAGCCACTGACTTCTCCACATGACCCTTGCTATAATCAACTCATCCTCCCCCAAGTTATTTGTCTACTTCTATCAAACCCAACCTCTTATGAGATTGTAAGATTGCCATGCAGTACTTCCGCTATTGTAATAAAACTATGGAATCTGTTGGCACTGTAATAAAAACAAAGAAGGACACGGAAAGATGTTTTTTTAAAAATGTCAAAACAGGAAATCCATGAATTCCAGGGTTAAAATGTTTTATTTTTATACATGGTGGCTTAGGGGAGTTATCTATTCCAGAAGCCAACAGAACCCTTTGCTCTTTACTGGAGAGATTGGGGAAATTTGGTGGGGCTAAAAAAACATCAGCTAATGAAATTTCCCTCAGGGACCTACGGTTAAGCACAGTCAGTGTTTGAGTAAAGTATTTTTCCACCACTGTGCCGATTTTTAATATTGTTCAAATAAAGAAGATTTACATGACTTTGTGGAGCTTCTAATCTGTGAAGCGCTAGCTCTTCAACTTGTTTCACTACTACCTGTTGTATAGTTGTGGAAAAAGTGTTTCTATCAACAAAGTGATTTAGAATTAATAAAATGAATTTGAAACTTGGTGCCCATTATTCAAAGACAGGATGACTTAGCAGTGCACATAATCTTATATGAACCACTGAACTGTTTGTTGTTCTTTTGTCTGAACACACACAAACTATTGCAAGTTTACATAGAAGCATTTAGGTATTACACATTTGTATATTCATTAAAGTAGGATATTGCAAAAGTCTTTAACATTTCAGCTCTTGGTGGCTGCCATGCTCACTGTTGAGAGCTTGGATAGCCTGATCTGGTCATGATTTTGCAGTAGAGGGATTGCAATCTACCATTCTTGTCTAGGCCAATAAAATATGCTTGTGCTTGCAGAATATGCTGGTGCTTGCAGTTAGACTGGCCCATCAAAATCAGGGTAGTTAAAATACTACCAAGCACACACCATCCTATTGTAGCCAAACAATTTCATTTAGTGGAAGCAACATTTCATTTTACTTCAAATATGATATCAGGAAAAAAACCTAACCTCATAGCTGGCTGAAGAATAGACCAGCACTAAAGATCGCCACCAATTTTGTATCTTTTAGATACCAATTTAGATCATTTTTCTTTGTCTTCTTTTTCACCTTTGGAGATAAGAACATCCATAAATGTATTCTGCTCTGTAGGCTGGTGTAAGGCCACTCTTCCGTACACTTATTGCACAAAGTCTATAATATTAATAGGATAGCTGGTGGGAGGCTTCTCCATTAAAAAAAAATAAAAGCTTTTTTTCCCAGCTATAGCAAGACTTTCCTCCAGCAGACTAATAAATGTTTCTCCCAATTCAAGGGTAAAATAGTCAGCAATTTAATATTTAAACCTATACCAGTGTCATTAAACAGAGACGTGTGTAAGTACGCATTATCATTAACGTAAAGCATGTTTATCACCTGTCTTCAGTTGCTGTCATTAAAGCATGCAGCAATCTCATATAATCTCTGTAAAAAGTATAAACAACAAGTTCTGCATGATCAATATTTATTTTTAGCAACTCAGGATCAATATTTAACAGCATGCTCATCATCTATATTACCAAGAGTCATTACACGTGATGGTATGCTATGCACATTACTTACTACTATAAAGGTATCCTGCATGGATGGATCAATACTGACAAGTAGCCATCCAAATACATCACCAAGTACACAATCTCTGTCAACTGCAAATACATCCAACCTGATTCTCCATCACACTTCAACAGACTTACATTGGTTGAGTCACAGCAACACTAGCATGTATGGACAAACTCCAATCATACTAGCAAACACTGAAATTGAAATACCTAGTATGTTAATCTGAGACATGGATATAGAGACAAATACCATTTGACATTATCAGAACCAGCAAACTACACAGCAAACCACTTTATAAATACGGTTCAACTTGTCCTTGATTATTATCTTTTTTCTATAATGATTCTGCAAGGAATGCGAAGGAAATGTTTGTTTATGGGTGTTCTGCACCTGTGTTCTTAATCTATTCACGTTAAGCTAGGGTTGTTCTAAATGTGGAGCAATTACCATAAAAGACAACACACCCATAAGGGGCCAGAAGCAGAGTCTGTTTAATTCTGCCATATCTGAGAAAACTTTGCACATCATAAATCCATGTCTCAATCAACACAGGTGTTCAGTGAGTTAAGGCTCAAATATATTATTGCTCTGTAAAATATTTTTCATTGGGTTAAACAGATTCTAAGGAAAAATGAATGATTCAGTCAAACAATCCCATGTCGGTCATCCCATTAGTCTGTACGTCAAGTTTGAGCTGCAATACAAAAAGACTGGATGTACCAGTGCGTCACATATACACTTATTGCACATATTGGACTACATTCACACCCTTTTCTGGTGCACATAACACTTATTCCTTTTATTTATACATATGTAGTGTTGCAGCACATTGATGTGTGATTTTAATGGATTTATCACACATAACAAAGGCTGTGAAAGCATGTTACATGCATAAGCGCTGCGTAAATTGCTGGCGCTATATAAATGAAAGAAAATAATAATACATAATAATCAGGACCTGCTGTGAGTAGGTCTTGAATGACTCAGAAATGCATCTATTTGACATGTGTTAACTTTCCGGTACCGGAATAGAATAAAAAATACATTTCATGCATTGTTTCTATGGGTGGAATTGAAATTTTATATCATGTTAGTACTGGCATTACTGGTAGCTCAACATACTTTCCCACCAATAGATTTTAAGGTAAATTGTTTTATGTTCATTGAATATGCTACTATGGTTTATTCAGACAACACTTTGCCTTCCTAAAATTGCTTTAAGAAATCCATATTTTAAACCAAAAATGTGGACAAGATGTTAAATGTTGTTTTGGATTCCCAGACAACACATTCAGTCATCTTTCTTTCTTCCCTTTTTTCTTTCTTTCCCTTCTCTCCTTCTCCTCCCCTTATTTTATATATCACTCATAAACACAAGAGCTCTTCAAATTGCTCTACTTGAGTCCACTCTGGTGCGTGCACTACCTTGGACGAGAGGGTAGTTAACTTCATTAGATATGCCTCAAGAAGCCATCCCAGCTAAAAGGATAACACAAGGTCAAAATACACATTGTTACATTATAGAGTGGCTATATTTTGCATCCTCTAGAGGCTGATAATACCTAGTAGTATTTTTTAGTCCTGGTTAATTGTCAGTGATACATAATTAAACTCATATTTACACACTATTTAGCACAATTAGTAACATTTGTCTTTGCGGAAGAACATGAGTGCCACGTGCAAGCTGGGGAGCTATCTGTTTTGACCACCGCCTTTGGGGCAGACCTTTTTTAATTTGGTTGTTTCAAAGTCGTTGTTAACTACTTTAGAGCATTTGATTGAGTTATTCATCATTTTCCCCCTGTCTGTTTCAGTATAATCTATATGAAAGGTGTTGCAAGAAGTGAGGAGGGTAGGAATGGGGAGGTTGGAGGCCTATATAGTATTGGGTAGCTTGAGGCTATGATCATTGAGAGTGAAGTATACTGGCTGTGTGGGCAGGGGAAAAGCAAACTTTAGTCAAATGCAATGATATAAAGTTGGTATCTATAAATATGAGGGCCTCATAAGAGGTGGCTGGTACTGTTAGAAGCATATAAAGCGAAGGTTGATATAGTTTGCTTCCAGGTTGATATAGTTTGCTTCAAAGAGGTATTTTATCCAAATTCTACTCCAAAAACTACCCACTTAATTATGCAGTGGCAGTGGTCCTTAATAAAAAAAGAAGTGTGCATTCTTTTCCATAAAAACTATCCTTTTGATTTAGTAAAGAAGGTAGCAGAGCTACTGTGCAGATTCCTTACTCTGGTGGGTTCTGTGAACCATTGCCGATTTGTATATTCCCAACAGTTCTCAGTCCATCTTCATACAAAGAGTGTTGGAAGCACTTAGTGGCTGCAGTGAGGATGTACATTATTATGTGGGCATTTTAATTCCCTGTGGTCTTAGAGTTAGACGCCTCTGATAGGTTGGAGTTGCTTGCATAATTTGAGTTCTTTGATGTCTGGTGCATTCAACATGAGACAGAGAGGGGTTATACATTCTACTTGGCAGTTCATAATAGCTACTCCAGTATTTATTACATATTGGTTTTAAACACAAGTATAGGTCACATAGTTTGGTAAGACCGAGCAGCTATCGCAATTATGATGCGAGCAGACCAGCCAGTCAGGGGTCATGGGGCATGAAGATTAAACACCAAGGCTGTAGAAAAGAACCTAAAAGAATACTTGGAACTTAATACCTTCCCAGACATGAAGATTAAACACCAAGGCTGTAGAAAAGAACCTAAAAGAATACTTGGAACTTAATACCTTCCCAGACATGAAGATTAAACACCAAGGCTGTAGAAAAGAACCTAAAAGAATACTTGGAACGTTATACCTTCCCAGAGATATCTGTCCCCATTATTTGTTAAGCATTTAAGGCAGTCATATAATAATGCTGCTTTTAACAACTTCATCAGCAAACTGTAAGAGCTAGAGTAGAAACACAACTCTAACCCAAGGGTTAAAACCCTTGCAAATATAAATATTTACAATGATTTTTTAGTTTTACTCATGTAATTGGGGCTTTATTGCAAAGTAGAATTTTGGATGAAGGTTAAAATAAGTTTGGAACATTGCTACTGTATTAACATTTAGACATGTTTCCATGTCAGATCTGCACAGATGACAATCGTTCAGGGGAAGCAAACAATTTTCTGATTGCCAGTAACTCCAAACTCAGCTCTTTAAATCTTTAAATTTTGATTATGTGACGACTTCTGATGTTCATATAGAATATGATGCAACTTTAAGTAGCAATAGTCCCTACTTTGAGTCCTAGCATATCTATAAAATCCAGATAATTGGAAATACCAAAAAGATAAATATATGTTCTTTATACCATATATGTCTCAGTATAAATTAGTTCAATGATTCTGTAATTTGATTACTGTCCACTTTGAAAAGTTAGACCTTGAGACTCATGAACACTTTCTGACTATTTGAATGCATGTTCTTAAAGATACAATAAAACCTAACAATAAATTAACTTTAGGCTCAATTGACTCTACTGATGCCTGTGTTTAACAGTTTTTAAAACTAAGTTCCTATGTATCTCTTATGAATCTGAATTGAACAAGTGGGGGCTAGCAACATTTTGGCTTGGAAGACAGGTGGGGAAATGTCCCACTGCCCTCCGCACTTGTACCACCAGTCATTTTTAATCAGTATAATTGGTTTTAAGATATTCAGTTAAATGGGTATATTTTAACACAGGGAAGCTGCAATATGTGGTAAAATTAGGCAAAACTATCATATCTCATCTTTGTCCTATCTATGGTGTTCCACATAAGTGGCCAAAATGGTAAAAAACAAAAAAATTAAATGAGAAAAGGAAGAAAAAACAAGGGTTAGTTGGATTAAAACAAAGAGAAGAATATATGTAGAAGATGATAAAGGGCTAGTTGATGCCCTCAATGAATATATTTGTTCATTTTTTACAGATGAAAATGAAACCAAGGGACTTCAGTTAGGAAAAAGACTGTAATGATACATGTGAGTTTATAAAGGAAGAGGTTCTAAAGTAAAGACAAATAGGTTGATGGGCCCCGTCAACCTATTTGTCTTTACTTTAGAAAAGACAAATACATCCAAAATTATTAAAAAAGATTAGTAGTGTACTAGCAAAACTGTTAATGGATTTACTTAACCAATTTCGCAAACAACTGCAACTACAGGTCTGTGAGTCTTACACGGAAAATAAATGAAGTGGGAAAATAAATGAAGACTATGTTAGAAAGTAGAATTGTTGAACATCTAAAGTCACATGGATTTTAAGATCAGATACAACATAGGTTGATGTTTCTGGAGGGATAAGCCAAATGACAAATGATTTAGGGAAATTAGAAAAATGGTCAGAGCTGTGGCAACTGACGTTTAATGTTGCTAACTGCAAGATAATGTGCCTAGGGCATAAAAACCCAAGGACAAAGTATTGAATACCTGTTACTGTTCTGACCTCAACATCTTGAGACAGGGATTTAGGGGTAAAGCAGGATATTCCAGCAGAAGTGCTCATGCTGCTGTAAAGAGCACAGCTGAGACCTAACTTAGAGTTTTGTACACAGTACTGGAGACTGTATGTCCAGAAGGATATATAAACTTTAGGGAGACTTCAGAGAATAGCTACAACATTGGTTCATGGACTGGAAGATAAAACTTACCAGGAAAGGTTAAAAGATCTTCACATGCATAGCTTAAAAAAAGACAAGATAGGGGGGCTATCACAGAAATATTTCAATGCATAAAGGCAATCAACATAATAAAGGAGGACAGTATATTTAATATAAGAAGGAAGACATAGTCATAAATTAGAGGGGCAGAGGTTTAAAAGTGATATCAGGAAACATTCCTTTACTGTGAGCTTTACTTTTTAGTGGATGAATGGGATAGCCTTCCAGCAGAGGTGGTGGGTGCTATACTAGATAACTAGATAAGGCCAGGGACTAAGGGAAGTATAGGGCAGACTGAATGGGCTGAATAGTTCTGCTGACATATTATATGTATTTGTATTTATTATTTTGAACATAAATATTCTGCTGGTTCCCTTTTTATTTCTCACAAGAATTTCTCATAACCAACATATTCCTTTGTGTCAAGTGCTACATTTGTTTATATGATATATATATATTGTATTTTTATGTTAATGCTATGTCTTGTTGCAATGAAATTCTTATTTTTTTATTACTTTTTAAAATTATTTTAATTATCATTTTCAGATTATCTATCTTTAAACCCTTACCACTAAGAATGTTATTGGTATTTTGTTATGAATAGTTATTATTTTGGATGTCATTACTATTTTCTATGGCCTGTTCTTTCTTTTCTTTATTCGTTATATTCAATCTCCCCTATAGTGGCCATATCTCATTTTTTACTTTTACCCTAGAATTCCTTTAGAATAAAACTTGCAATTGGTATTCCAATTGAGCATCCATTTTGACCCAGCACCATTACCTTTGTTGTTATATATACATGTTACAGTTCAACATTATGTTATAACTGTTTTTGGATTACACAGATTCTTTATCTGTATCAAACAATGTGCCTGATAAGAATTGCAGGAATAACGATTGCATTTTCTGAAAACACACCAACATAAAGTCACTAGAAATGTAGTACTTTCTACTCACGGTACAGAAGCTATAACTTATATTTAGCTCAAGTCAAGTAATACTTGAATCTGAGTGTTCACCTTGGGCACTGAAGCTATTGTGAAAAAAATACAAAAAGGAAAGTTTTTTTACAATTCATAGATTCTTGAGAAAACATGAATCAGTTAGAAGAATTAATATCCAAATTAAGCTATGAAAAATATATAGTGAAACTTTAATTAAGATTAGTAGAACAAAACCATTTGCCATTTGATGTGTACTTATTTCTGCCAACATACTTGGTGGTTGGACCTATGGTAAGAATATGAAGGTATTTCTTACTGCTGTTCTATTGAATTCTTTGTTGAAAATGCTTTCATATGTTTCACATTTATATAACATTTACAAAATTAGCCTAAAACAGTACCCAAAATAACAAAATATTTTCAGTGATTGATTCCATTAAGGTTTTACTATAAAGTCCTAGATGTTATAATATCTTACCTGGCCTGACAGTAGGATTTCAGTCTTTCAGTTCCGTCATGAGAAACAAAAAATATCTGAATATCAGAACTGGAAAATATAATTCCGTGTGACTTTAGACCATTACCTTAATAATAATTACAAAAGCATTAAATTATTTTCAAAGCTGGATTCGGCGTTTGATTTATCACAGTGCAGAATTACAAGGTTTTAGATGTAACTTAGGAGTATCTCCTAATGAGTAATAGCCTCAATATGTAGGATTTTATTAAATAGATTTGGTGATGATCTGAATAAATACTTCTCTCCCAAAAATCTCCATCCTAAAAATGTATGGTGATGAATATACCAGAAATAATGTTGTTAGAAAAGAAGTCAAATATAATATTGTTCACATCAAGGTAATGGTGTAAAGAAATCACATGAGCTGTAAAATCAGATCCATTACATTTTATTTATAGAGCACCAGCAGATTTTGTAGCGCTATTTAGATCCAGACTTAAATATAAATAGTAAGAGGACTAGTTGGGATATGGGACCCATGGGATCTCTATGGTGAAATAAATACAAGGTAACATGTCAGTGAATGACTGGCTCCTTTTTCCAGTCTTCTCACTCTAGTTCATTGACCTAGACGTTTGATGTTGTCCTTAATGGACTTTCTGTGCATGATGATAATAAAATTCGAGAGAAAAAAATGTAGTGCATCCAGCCCTAGGGAACTAGGGGTAAAGGGGACATTGTAAGACAAGTAATTCTTTCTGTCAGTTATAACACTTCTCGCTGGCATACCTAATCTACACAAAGATTTATATTTCCTGACATTGCTGAATAAAGTAATTGTAAATATTATGTGAACACTCTTACTGGCCACATATGCGATAAGCATTTTTTACACACTTAAAAAGGGATATAATCCACATCTATTTACATAGATTATCCTGTGGACACAGCAAGTATTGGAATTAATTTCTTTAATTTAGTTTTATATGAATTTAACATGCAAATGCATGCTATCCTGAAATACATTTCCAGGATTCGCATTATTGTCAAATTCTCCTTGTTATTTAAATGATTCCGTACCATAACCCTATCTGACATTTTTTTTTGTTTCTTTCTCCTCAGAAATGTAAAATATTATTTATATTATTATTTATTATTCCGCAATGGTTCCTGTCATCGTGTATTATGTCAGATATTTGTATTGTTGTTTTCAAGCAAAGGACACATGTACATTAGTCTATGGTTTTATATCTAATTAAATAATGTGACATGATGGATGTGACACATACTTTGCCTAGTCTATTAGACCAATGAAAAGTCATAATTTACAACCGATTTGGAATCCTGTGGCAAAGCTATTTCATTATGCATCAATGATAGACTCTTAGGGCTTACAAACAGCTACACCTTTTATTAACAATAAAGAAAAAGCACAAGAGGAACTTTGCTTTTGTAGCAATGAGAATTTTGAAATCCCAAATCAAATTATATCAATGTTTGGCATCACGGTATGAAATACTATAACTCTTTTTTTTTTTGATAGGAGGCTAATACTTTAAAACACAAAATATGCTCAGCTTTTAGTTGGTGCACTCACTAAAACAGTAAGTTAATTTCTCTGTTGTTTATGTGAATTCAAATATTAATAGCTACCGTGGTAATGCAATATGTAATAATACATTTTACCTGACAAACATTTAATTTACCCAGCAAGCTGTCAACATTATCAGCCTCGTTTGTCAAGCAAAGATGATGCTCTTGAAAGCTTGTCCTGAAAATTAAGTGTTTGTCCAATAAAAATATGTAACATGTCTCTGTAGAAATTATACTCATACATTTAAATTGATGCTCACGTAGCCTTACAATCTCTCTATATATTTGGACTTCCAGTGCCTTATTCTGGTCTAGGCTAAGTAGGCTTAGGTTCTCATGTCCAGGGGGTACAGTCCCTCTGTCTCATAGCAGGGAGCCTATTGTCCTAATGGTCAATCTGGCTCCCTGCAGTGCCAATGCTCAATATGCCTTTAAAAAGGAGATCACTGATGTCCTCGGCTAGCATATTAACCCTATGCCAAGTATGCACAGTTCAATAATTTACTTCTGCTCAGAAGATCCCTGTGATAAGAAGAAGAGTGGCAGCCCAAGGGTGGGGGCAACTGCTAGTTGTAACGGTTTCACCAAGAGAGCTCTAGTAACTCCCAGAGATCACCCAGTATCCTCCTGTTGTCCCTGAAATAATTTCCAGCACCAGCCAGCATGCACACCTTGGAACCCTGCTATGTGTACCCAATAAGTAGACAAAACTACCTTGAATTGAGTACAGCAGGAATGAACAGTTTATTGTTGTAAAACATAGACTCATATATTCACAGAACTTCATTAACATAAATTAACATTGTTAAACACGTAGACAACCCAACCTTTAATACCCTGGCAGCAATCCTATTGATGGGATTAATTAAACAATAGAGTTCCTGCCTGTGCTATTTTTGTTTGACAGCCAGACTGGAGCAGTACCCAGTACCTTGGTGCCCTGTATGACAGGTCATTCTGTCACACTAGTGTTGACCTACGTTAGGCTTAGGGCAGTGTTAAAAAATAATACAGCATTGGGAACTAGTAGCTGTATTCAGGGGCGTACCTAGAGTATTTGGCACCTGGGGCGGATCCTGTATGTGGCACCCCCCACACATACTTTAAAACTGCATAGCTTCTATCGTTATATACTGGCGCAGACACTGAAGGTGGTACACCATTACTGTTATCATTATATACTGAGGCAGACATTGACGGTGTACAGCATAACACCTATCACTATTCATTTATTCTCTCACTCATTCTCACTGTTTATTTGTTCCAATATACTTTCTACCCCTTTCCTTCTGACTCTCACTGAATGCTTTCCAACCTTTCCTCTGTCACTTTTCTCCTTACAGCAGTCAGCTCCTTTTCCTCCTCTTCGCTCTTCTTCTTCTGTCTCCTTCCGCTTCAGAGGGCACGATTTAAGGTCATGATTGGGGTTGAGAAAGAGGAGGGAAGGTCACAATTTTGGATTTATCTACTGTGTTCCCCTCAAGAATGCTTGAAGATTTGTTGTTACTGTGTTGCACTTAACATTGAAATAAAGGATTCCCAGGCCTCATAAAAAGTTGGCACCTGCCTTTTCCTGTGTTTTTTGTTGCCAGTATGATGATATAGTAGAGGTAGGTTTAAGCCAGTAGTACAGGACTTTTTTGATAAACTATTTGATAACACTATAAGTAAGTGTAACAGTTTAGGCTTGTGTAGTGTACAGAGGACAATTGGTTTAATATAGCTAGTCATTCAGTGACTAACTGAACATGACACAAGTTGTAGTACAATACCATACTGTATTGTCCCACTCTCTTTCAACATCTCCCTATCTTGTTTGTCGATCCCTTACGTGTCCCTGTATTCTTTTCCGCAGCACCCCTTTTTCTCTTGCCTCTTCTTGGTCTTCTTCCTTCTTTGTTCTTCATCAGATTCTCCCCAGTATCAGCTCAATTGACCAAGCCTCCTAGAGCACTTCCCCAAAGTGGAGAGCCTCCGCGCATATCGTCTTCTCAGTTGGAGGAACCCGTAGAGACCGTCCATGTGATGCACATGATGGCTCTGCCTTTGTGCAGAAATTCTCCAAGAAGGCAGAATAATGTAAACGGACTCTTGGAACAAAAGAGCTACAGAAACACTTTTCTTTCTCTGTGAATCTGTCTGAAATATTCTGGCCACTTCGAGTACTTCCGCAAAAGGGCAAAACCACAACGTGCACCATGGGGGCAGCATCTCTATCATTTCTTCAATTGTGAGTGAGGGTGTGCATGGAGGCTCTGCCCTTTTAGGGAAGTCCTCGGGTAGACGTGGCCAACGAAGCTGATGCAGACAAAGAAAGAAGACAAAGGAAAGAAGACAGAATAACAAGAGGCAAGAGAGGAAGCTGAAATAAGGAAAATGAGACAGAGACACGGAAGCAGTGAGCAGAGAAGATAAGGAGACACTGAAAGGGAGGATGCATCAGGGATATTCTTATGTGCGTCAGGTAGCTGGGAGAAATAACCGCATTTCCGGGAGACTTTGGATATTGGAAAAAACCCACCACTCGTAATCCTGAATATCTAAATCCCAATTACATTCCGCACCCTTTAAAGATATAAGTGCTCCCTATAACCTGGAGCGGCATGATTATTATTCCCCTCCCCCGTTAAGTTGCATTTTGCTTTTGGTTAGCAGGGGAGGAAATCAAGATAACCTCTGGACAGGTTCTTCTGCCACTGTTTGGATTATAATATAGGTAAGGAAATTAAGTAAAGCGGTTATAATTTGTTCATAGGATAGGCAGAAACGTAAGGCAAAATTGGCTTCACTTTTATCCTAGTGTTTTTCCCCAGTTTAATGTTCTATGTTTTAATTAGCATACCTTAAACTAACTACTTAATTTATTCATTTAGTTTGTGTTATATTTATTATATGCTATTTAATATGTTTTATAATAAAGTACTATGCATTTATATTATTCCTTAGCTCTGTGTAGAAGGGGAATAATTAGAAATGGAAAGATGGATGCAGTCCAAATGAAAAGGTTGCATTAGGAAAATTTACATTAAGATAGCTGGGCTCTACTACCAATGTAAAACACGGTATGCTCTAATGAGAATGACCTATACTCATGGCAACCTTATTTTCATATTCAGAATTCTGTACAATTAAAATGATCTTTTACATTGAATGAAAATATACTATTTAAAGATAAATTCTCCCTCGATTTGTAAACATAGTTGACCAGCATTGGGGCTTTGCCAAAATCATTGTTTAGGAAAACTTGATTTGAACTCAATATAAGGTTAAAATGATAGACTGACACGAAATTCAGGATACATGGTCAGTTCACTTATATATTACATGAACTAGTGAAAGGATTGACATTGACAGGCATCTAGTGCTTGATTCAATAACTTGACTAAACCTTAATTGGCCTCAACAATGTAACAGAAGACACAGTAAGCAATTTACTGTGCAATGTTCTTCTCTTATACCCACTGTCAAAAAGTGCCGGTGTCAACTCTCTTTTCTTTGAAATACTTGGTGGTGATGATATTGTAACTTCCTGCTTACATACATTCATCTGCTTTTAGTCATTAATTTTCTGTGTACAGAATGACCATGCTGTATTTTCTGACTACAACTAGATTTAGACAGGTTCATTGAATCAAACCTTTACTGTCAACTGTTAAATGCATTATATCCACCTTTCTAAAAAAAAAAGTATTATATACAAATATACAATATATTCTAAACTTTTTACTTTGGAATTAAGTTATGTGTGTCTGCTCTGCTGTTTGTCTTATTCAAAAGAAAGTGTATTTGGACTCCTACTATGAAGATATTATGTGGACAGGCTAATGAGAAGATATTAGGATAAGAGAAGTTCTATCTTTGGAACGGGGATGTAGCTTTGTTCTGCTCTTTAAAGGTTTCCCTTTTACCAGCCTGAAACAAGATTATTATATTTTTGAAGCATATTGGACTTCTTTCTTCTGCAGAATGAGGACTTGGAGTTTTGAAGGTAAAGAGCTGTTGAGAGAGCTGGGGATTCTTGGTACCTTTTAGAAACAACCTGGCAAAGTAAATATATGTGTTTCCCTTCAGCTCTCTGGGTGGAACATAGTTATTAATGGGAAGAGCTAACCTTTCCGAATATCCATGTCTATTCTACAGCTAAAGTTCACTGTGGGAAGCTGGACTCACTTTCCCCTTCCTTTATTTCAAGGGAAATTGATGTTTATATTCACCATAGAGTGTTCCTGTGTTCCTGTGTATATATTCACCATACAACCCTCTGCAAAGGCAGGTAACCATTCATAACATGTTCACCTGTTAAACATTCATGCAGTCTCTAAAACATCAGAAGTAATTACTAGATGGGGACTTTGCAGTGTAGACTGCTGAATCTCACAGCCTCTCCTTTTGACATCAGTGTTTTCTGCCCAGGGACATTTTTGCGTGAAATATTTATGATAAGGTTCTGCAGTTCAGACTACAGAAGAATAAAATGTCAATGGTATTCACACAAGAAGGATATCTTTTTAGCCCTTTTTAAAATATATACATGGGGTATTTTCTTTAAAATTTAAAAAATGACAAACAATGACAAACAAAAAACAATGCAAACCAACCATTTCACCTAAAATACCATTAATTACAAAAGGACATTAATACATGACTGCTAGGGGCTCATTTTTGCTGTGGAGAAATCAAGACACAGCATGCAGTGACCAGAATGTTATTTGTCATAAACACAAACCTAATAGTCTGATATAACAAGGTTACTGCCAAGAAATCACTGCTGCCAAAGACGAAAGGCAAATGTGAGTATAATACTGCACATAATGTAAAACGTCCAAATAAAGTTCCTGTCTCTGTGAAACATTCTCATGTGTCTGTAATACGGAATTTGTCATTACTGTACCATCTCATATAGAAAGAAAAGATACTTTTTTTTTATAAGCTGCTATTAGTTTTGCGAAGGTGATGGTATATTGTCATTATTAACTATAATATATGTTTCTCTCTTCTCCCAAACCAAAAATCTTTCTTGCTTAACTAGTGTTTAAATAGAAGACTTGACCTAATAGAATCATTAAGTTTCTTAGTGCATGAAATTAATATCACTTATGTAATATATTCAACCTCTATCATTGCAATAAGCAAATCCTCATTGTCCATAAAGGATTTATGTTTTCTCAAAAATTTCTAATGACAATTAGAAACAATCCTCCCTTTTTTCATCAGCTATGATGGTAAGTTATCACAATAGATGGAACATGATCTATATTATTTGTACAACATAACAAAAATCATTCTGAGCACACGGACAAGCGTCTTCAATGTACTACCTGCATAACATACTTCCCTGAAGCTCGAATGCCTAAAAGTACTATCAAAAATTACAGTGACAGCACAACCATAACATTCAGCAGGGCTGCCATTTTGGGGTCTCTTTCAAAACAAACAGACTCAGACTGGGTCCATACAGACTACTTTAATGATCCAGAGTGCCCGATGATGGTATTGCAGGGTCCATACAGACTACAGTAATGACCCAGAGCGCCTGATGATGGTATTGCAGGATTCACCGTGCAAGAGCGGAGACGCAGGAACAGATGCAGAGTAACCACACTTCCCTGTGTGTTGGGCAATCAGGATTGTGTGGCTGCATACCACGACCGTGAAATAGCAGCGGGAGGTATGCAGTACAGATAACAGGATATAGAGATATCTGGAGCTAAGCACAGAAAAAGTAGGGCAGAGCTAGAGGAGTAGAAGCAGGTTGCAGATTGAAGAATACAGGTTACACACAAAAATACAGGAACTAGCCTAGGACTATAAGATAACAGTTAGAGATTCCCTCACATCTTATGGTCATAGTATGCTTAGCCCACCACTACGCCAAAGTACTCCAATATTCGGTGGGTCCTAACGCTAAACCCTGCTTACTGAATCCAAACACAGAACTGAGAAGGACATACCTTTAGACTGCAGACTGAGACAAACATAACACATAGGTGGGGCACACCTTATAAAGGAAACAAGAGCTGAAGCAAAGAGCAGAACTAGAATCCAGGAATCAAAAGCACAGTACAGAGCATAAGGAAATCCAGGAATGGATTGTTGCAAAACAGGGAAACTATAGCAGGACAGAGATATGCAGCTCTACAGCCTGGATGGGGCCTGACACCCCTCTACACTACCAGGATTTTCTTTCCTACTCATGTTTTTATTGGTAAAGATGGCACAGACAGGTTGTTTGTGGGGGTTGGGGCCGATAATTTGAGAGCACTGACAAACTATTTGGGGATAAATATGCCACAGACAAGCTATTTCGTTGTACTAATAAGATGTAAGGGGACAAAGATGGCACAGGCAACTTGTTTGGGGGCAAAAATGGCACATGCAAGCTGTTTGGGGGCATAGATGGAACAGGTAAGTTATTTGGGGTTGCAGACGTACAGGCAAGCTAATAGGGGTACTGACAAGCTGTTTGGGGACTAAAATGGCACACATTATACTATGGCACCACCATACTGTCGCTCAAAGTGAGCACTGACAAGCTTTTTGGAGGCACAGACAAGCTGTTTGGGGCAAAGATGGCACAGGTAAGGTGCCTTGGGACACAGATGGCACAGGCAAGCTGTTTAGGGGCACAAATGGCACAGGCAAGCTGGTGCAAAGCAAGCTATTAGGGGCACATACAAGATGTTTGGGGACAAAGATGGCACATACAAGCTTTATGGGAGCACAGATGGCACAATTTGTAGTAAATAGTTTTCGAAGTGCACTATAACATAATTATAGCTTTTTTTCTCCACCATGTCTGCTTACATCTGCAGGATCTGGTACCACTGCGCAGATGCCATCTTGTGTCCTGCGACGCCTCTGCCAGCGTGGGATCCTTCTCCAGCACCCTCTAATTGGTTAATGTGTTGCATCCTTTTTGTGACTGCAGCAGAGCTCCCGCCAAGCTTTTTTTTTTTTTTTGAAAAATAAGTGCCTGAACGGGACAGACAGGCCCTTTAATGTTTTAGTGGTTGTTCCTCCCTGATGAGTGTCCTCATGTTCAGGATGTGTTAGCAGAGAGGTTTGTGCCAGTACTACAGAGGCTTCCACCTCCTGGCTATGGTGGCTTTTAAAGGGACAGCTACTGTGGGCCCCTAAAGTAGGTCTGGGCCCATGACGGCTACCCATTTTCCCCCCAGTTTAAAAATGGCCCTGCTTAAACCACCATTGATGGTGGTATGTATGGATTGTGTGTGTGCATAAGTATTAGATATTTTCTCTAGATTCTTATAGAGCTAAAATCTTAAGTGATAACCTTTGGACTGTGAAAACTCGAATCAGAATACCCTCACTCAATCACAGACTAGTGTTATGCATTTTTATTTGTGTAGTTAGAAGTTTCTAAAATTTGGCATAGTGTGTTTTTGACTGCAACACTGTCTATTAATACTTTTTTATTACGTTCTCAAGGTACAGCCAGTGAATTTAGGAATATTGGTGGAAATTACACATTACACAGCATTATTCAACTACTGCAAAAGGGGATATTAATGAAACTATTATACTTAAATAAAATAAAGGACAAAGTACTGCAGATTTAAGTGTAATTTGCAATATGTGCTTTGCTAATATTATCATATGGTTTTCTTCCAACTTTTGAGATGGTCTGGCTTAATATGATACATTGCAACATGGTATAATCTCATAAGCTGAGCAATGAAACAAAACGTTTGTGTTACAACAACACTGCTTGCTAGAGAGATCTGTTCTCTCACTAGGGGCAAACCCAAAGTGGTGGTGTAAATTGACTTTGAGGTCCTGTCGCAGACCCATGTACTGCTCTCCTTCCAACTATTGTCATTCACTAACAGAATGCCTTCTGTGTTCCTTGAAAGAATGAGTGAAGGAGTAGGGATATAAATCACCATTCCCTTCTTCTGGCCTAGTTGCTAGGTAAGGAAGAGAGATGGAAAATTATTACATATTGTTATATATGTATGCATATATATTGGGTAGTGAGCATTGTTATTCAGAACATATTAACATAGTACAGTTAGAATAGAAGTAGAAGAAGTAAGAGCAATGAATTTGCGTGGGTAGGTTGTTGTGTTATTACATTCTATCTGGCTAGATGGTGGCATCAGAGAACAAGAACAATTGAAATCAGATTTGTTAAACAACCAAAAACTCACATTGTCTGACAAAGGGACAAAGGTACATTTGATATTTGTTCAAATCTCTCAAGCTCTGTTGGTCACAGCTCCATTTTGATCCCAGCCCCTTTTTACTCTGACCAGCACCCTCTAGAGTGTTTCTGCTTTGGCCTGTGCCCTCCTGTTCCCCTTTGCTCTAACCTGCCTCTTGCCGCCCCCTCTGACTTACCCCCTGCATCTGCCTGCTTCTCTGACCTGCCTCCTCTGCTCTAACCTGCCCCTTCTCACCACCTCCAGCTCCATAATGAATGAATTCACTTTATTTTATATATTTCATTTTCTACTTATTTGCATCTATTGTTGCTGGTATAAGGCAAATGTGTCTCTACCTCTCTTCTGCAGAGTAGGGGCATCTAGCAGTGAGAAACCTGACTACAATAAAATGTAAGAAGCAGTAATTTACTTTTACTGTCCAAGAAAATATGTGGCCATTTCTTTTTTTCATAAACTGTTTTTTGAATCATGCAGTCGAATAGCGGACAAAATGAATTCATACATAAGTGTACAAAATAGGTTACTTATTAGAGAGGCAAGGTGATGCACAGGAACCAAATCACCGTGATGTGGCCATTTCTAAATGACTAAGATGTAGGTAAAGAGAGTATAGGTGAGTAGAGGAGGAGAGGGAGGAAGAGAGAGCAGCAAGAGTAAGAGAAAGAAGCAGGTGATGGAGAAAGAAAAGGAGGGAAGTGAGAAAGAGCAAACTAGAGAGAGAGAGAGAGAGAGAATGGATCCAAGGGTGAGAGGGAGAAAGAAAGGGGATGGTGGATACATATGCTGGTTTTTAATAAGATTCAAAGATACACAACAATGCATCGTAACAGTTACATGTATGCGTGAACAAATAAGTATTATCCTTGAACTTATTAAAAACTGATGAAAATAATAAAGAAAAATGTAGGTAAAGAGAGTATAGGTGAGTAGAGGAGGAGAGGGAGGAAGAGAGAGCAGCGAGAGTAAGAGAAAGAAGCAGGTGATGGAGAAAGAAAAGGAGGGAAGTGAGAAAGAGCAAACTAGAGAGAGAGAGAGAGAGAGAGAGAGAGAGAGAGAATGGATCCAAGGGTGAGAGGGAGAAAGAAAGGGGATGGTGGATACATATGCTGGTTTTTAATAAGATTCAA
>VKOC01037231.1:0-15362 GCA_009364415.1 Spea multiplicata | reverse complement strand
ATTATCGATTATTATCGATTTTATCGATTAGTTGTTGCAGCCCTAATGTGATTGAGTATTCATCACTGTATTTGCATCGGCCTGCTAAAACTAGTCAGTTTTTTTTAGTTTGTGCCCATGCAGATGAGTGGTCAATGTGGCACTGTGTGGTCAATATTAATATCTTGGTGGTGGAATGTTTATCAAGTGGAATTAATGATCCGACAATTATGTTTAAATCATGTTGTGTAATATGCAGTTTTACAAAGTGTCATTTTTTGGTTTTAAAATTTACTGTCTTGCAATTAAACACTACATGTTGATGACTTTACATCTCCCCAATTCTTCTCAAGACATTGTTTACAACTCCTCCTTTGTTGAATTGATAGAACAGATGGGTCTGATGTTAAAACATATTATTTTCATATTACAGTCTGTGCAAGTAATGTTCCTACTAAGTAACATGTATGTATGTATCATTTGTTGCTTGCCTGACACACCAATCCTATTTACAGAATTCAGAACAAATTTTAGTTTTGTCCTCATGAATTATCTATAGTGGTGTAAAAATGAATCATTAATTCTGGCACAGCTTTATTTTGTGATAGCAGAGGGTATGAGTGTGTACATCTACTGACACTTGGTTTACTGTAGGTGTAGGAAAGTTAGGCAATCCAAGGACCATTCAAGCCTGCAATAAAACACCTGAAGTGCAAAGAAAAGTGCCTTTAAAAAACACAACACATGAATTGCAATCTACAGAAACTAAGCAAAGACGATCAGAGGCATGTAGCAACTGAATGGGTTGTTATTGATCCCTCTACAGCGCTGTGTATGCTTCTTCGAGATGACAGAAAGAAGGCTTTCAAAAGAAACTTTTAAAATTTGTTATGAAGGTGCTGTTCGTGGGAAAGAAAATGTCTACACTAATGAAGGAAAGTGACTTTACTGATTAGACTCATCCACCCAACATTGTTTTTGGTATTTTTTTCTAATTGGAGTAGACCTGAAAGTCTTGTCCCCATTGTGGGAATGATGAGTATGGATAAATATACTAATATACCAAAAAACAGTGGAGTCAATTTACTACACTGAGAGTGCATGCAAGTTAGCTGAAAATACGAGTTATTTTCTAAGTTCCAACATATTAAATAAATCACATTTACACTCTTTAAAAAAAAAAAAAAGCACAACTCGCATGCAATCAGTTGCAGGAGATTCAAGATGACATGAGTGGAAAATAGAAACCAATTTGAAGATTCACCGACATGTGCATTATAAACGATAAATGATGCCCTATTCTCCCACTTGTGTGGCTTTTGGGGGTATAGGCCCAGGTACATCCATGCCCTGTTTAATAATAAAAAAAAACAGAGGTGGTCCAAGCCAGGGGACAGAAGGAAGGTCTTAACGGTCTTAACAAATTTGTTTCTTGCTGTAGGTGATGTGGGTTTGCACACCTGTGATATACTCTGCCTTTTGCAAAGACATGTAATTATCACAGAGGAATAGTCATAATAAAAATGAAAAACTTCAATTGCAGAAAACACACACAAATCACGTATTATCAGATAACAGTTAACCCATTTCCACTTTCCATAGCAACTTCCACTCTCCACAAATTAGAAGCACATATTAAGCTTTTTCATGTTGTGCTGTAGTGTTCCTTTTGGCCCAAAAGACTCAGGATGTATAGGATCACCATATGCAATGGTTCAGGAGCATTTGCTTAATACATGTAGATAATATTATAGTAATTATCATTAAATACACTTGTAAAAACTTAATTCAAAGAGTAATCTAATTTTCACAGTTTTTCATGTTACATAGTTACATAGTTACATAGGCTGAAAAAAGACATGCGTCCATCAAGTTCAGCCTTTCCTATATCTGTTAATTTGTTGCTGTTGATCCAAAAGAAGGCAAAAAACCCCGGCTTCGCTCTTTCCAATTTTGCACTAACCAGGGAAAAAATTCCTTCTTGACCCCAAAATGGCAGTCAGATTTCTCCTTGGATCAATAAGCTGTTTCCCCATAATTAAAGATTATATCCCCGAATATTATGTTTTTCCAGGTATCCATCCAGTCGCAGTTTAAACGTCTGTACAGACTCTGATAAAACTACCTCTGCAGGCAGAGAATTCCACATTCTTATTGTCCTTACTGTAAAAAACCCTTTCCTCTGCTTTAGTCTAAATCTCCTTTCTTCCGGTCTAAACGCATGACCGCGTGTCCTATGCATAGTCCTGTTTATGAACAGATTTCCACACAATGGTTTGTATTGGCCCCGAATATATTTATATAACGTTATCATATTCCCTCTGAGGCGACGTTTTTCTAAACTAAACAGATTTAAATTAGTTAACCTTTCTTCATAACTATAGTGCTCCATTCCTTTTATTAATTTTGTAGCCCGCCTCTGCACCCTTTCTAGTGCTATGATATCCTTCTTTAGAAAAGGTGCCCAAAATTGCACAGCATACTCAAGGTGCGGCCTTACCATTGATTTATACAGAGGCAAAATTATATCTTTATTACGCGACTTGATGCCCCTCCCTTTTTATACACGACAATACCTTACTGGCCTTAGCAACCGCAGACTGACACTGCACATTGTTGCCTAGTTTGTTGTCTATAACAAATCCCAAATCCTTCTCATTTGTCATTACCCCTAATTCACTACCGTTTAGGGTGTAGGTTGCTTGTGCATTCGCTACCCCGAAGTGCATAACTTTACATTTATCTACATTGAATTTCATCTGCCATTTGAGTGCCATTTGAGTGTTACAACCTTGTGGAACAGATACATTTTTTATTTTACACATTTACACAGGGAAAGTTGATGACTATTATCAAGGATATTTTCAGGAGCAAGTGGTGGTGAAATTCAGACATACATCATTTGCTGATATTTAACCATTAAGCCTATAGAATGCTACCTGGAATACAAAAAAGAGACAGACAGGAAGAACTTAAGCAGTATTAACAGTATGCTATGGACATGCAGCATCAGGCATACAAGGCAACTAGGGGCTAGACAAAATGAATATAGTTCTACAATAAATAGCAATACTTATATAGCAATCCAGGGGAAGAAAGTAAGAGAAAGGAGGGACAAGGCAACCTACATAGCGTATATAATACCTGATTACCATACAAGGTTCAGCTACATTAAATGCTGTTAAAAGCAGTTCAGGTTACATCTATGGTACTCCAAAGCACAGATCATAAAGAAGAATCATTGCTGGCTATTGATAGTTTAGGCACAGATCTCTCAGGACTGCAAGAACAGGATATGGGTAACAAGGTAAACTAAATGAGTAGCCTACGGCACTGAAAACATCCGGGGGATGTATCTGATAATCTAAAGACATCCATTAGTCATTTACATGCTATCTCGATTCCTTGATTTTCCAAATACATTTTACAGATCTATACACAGAATAAACTCCCAGAAATATTTGGGTAAAAAGTAATATACCATGGGGAGACAAACTTTTCAAGATCTCCATGATTATCTTTCCTATATCTGTACCTTGTTGCTGATTGTTGCTAACTGGTTTAGACAGCCTTTGTAAGTGTGGACGAGGAGAAGGGAGAGAATGCCAGGACAGTAAATATGTCTTATAATCGGGGTCGTCTTATAACCAGACCTCAAATAGGTCTGACTATGAGACTAAGATCCAGATCCCCCACAGCGATGCAGGGGACCTGGATCCTCCTGTGTTATGCCCCCCAACTTACCGGTGCATCTGAGTCCCTGATGCTTAGGGCAGCGTGTAGAGCTCAAATGGAAGTTGTCTACGCGAATCACGTAGAGCTCTACATGCTGCCCGGACTAAGCACCAGGGACTCAGAAGCTCCGGTAAGTTTGGAGGAGGGAGGGGGAGGGAGTGTAAAACGGGAGCATAAGGCATTTCTGGAGGCAGAGTGCTCTGTGAAATGCCTTTTAACCCCCTTAATGTCACTCTGCCTGCTGAAATGTCTTATACCTCCCTATATGCCACTCTGCCCCATAATATGCCTTTAACCCCCTAAATGCCAGAGTGGCATATAGGGGTATAAGCCAATTCTGGAGGCAGAGTGGCACATAGGGGATCAAAAGGCATATTATGGGGCACAGTGGATTTTAGAGGATTAAAAGGCATATCATGGGGCACAGTGGCATATAGGTGGTATAAGGCATTTCTGGGGCAGAGTGGCAAGCCTGGGGGGCAGATTGTAAAAAAAGGAAATAAAAACAAAATATGTTTCTCAATCATAGCTTTTACTAACAAACAATTGTTCACATAGTTTACATGAATTAACATTTACTCGTAAAACTTTTTTCCTATAGGGTCGTCTTATATTCAGGCTTTTTTCTTTTTTTCCTAAATTACTATTCCGATTTTGGGGGGTCGTCTTAAAATCAGGGTCTTCTTATAATCGAGCAAATACGGTAATATTTCAGCTCATTAACCCCTTTCAAGGGCCCTTGCTTTGTTACATCCCAATCTATTTTTCAAAACCATGTCATGTAGGTTATCTAAAAGAGCCCTCCATTTGTCTAGGTACTGCAATTATACCATTATTTCCATCCATACATTTGTCCTGAGACCATTATAGCTAAGCAAATGCACTTGAAATGATCATGACAGACCGTACATAAAAGCAGTTAATATGTTAAGTGGTTAAATGATTCAATTTAAATAACACTGTTATATATTTGATATAATCGCACTAATGTAAAGTCCTTTAAGCCCTTAAAGTGACACAAAGGTAAACCATTTTTAAACAATTGGCGACAGGCTTCTTTTTTATCCGAAACGTCATAATTTGTACCACAAGCTAAATTTACATATGTTAATATGTCATGATCTAATACACAAAATCATGTGCCACTTTGTTCTTTCCTGTGACATAATGTATTTACTTGGGTGCTCTTTTGGGGGCCCTCAATAACACAAAGGAATGTCAATGACTCCCAGTGCCAGACCCTGGGTGTTTTAGAATTGGATGTGCATGTTCTATGTTACACACTTAGAGTGGTAAATGTTGATAAATGACAATTTTCATCTTTATCAGATTGTACCTCACATCTTACTAGTGTGTTGGGACAGGATTTCAAATGCTTCTAGACAGAACCCTTAACATATATAAATGAGTAGGTCTTGTAGGAAGGGGATAGACAGAAAAGAAGATATGATGGCAAAATAAATGAAAAGTAGTTGTGCTAGAAAAAAATTGGCCAAAGTATAGATGTGTGTGAGGCTACCATTAGGCCCTGTCTAGCCAAATGCCCAGCATGCCTAAGTGGTAATTTATTAAACCAAACCATGTATCACCCACATAAACAGAATACTGAAGGAATGTGTGCAAGTTAGTATGAGATTCATTGTCATTGCTTTTCTCCTAGAAGGCCTACCAAAAATGTCTTTTGTAATTAGGGTGAGCACATGCCCCGTCTTTTTTTTTTACGCAGAGGGTTGCCAAGCGGTCAAGTTTTCAGCATCCGCTCCGCACCCCTCAGTCTAGCTTGGCCTCTAGCTCGGGTTGCGGTGCTGGCATGTCATGCTGAGCACCGGAATATGACGTCATAAACCGTCATATTCCGGCCCTCAGCAGTGAAGTAGTGCGCTTAGCAGCAGAGCAGGGAGACAGAGGCCTTGCACTCCTACCACAGGACTTCTGGAAGGTAGGTGAACTTCAAAGGGGGAGAGGGGGTAGATAGTGAGAAGGGAGGAAGGGGTAGATACTGGGCTGCTGATGGATAGCTCGGTGTCCTGGTGGTATCCTGTCCAAAAAGCGATGCAATCAGCCAAAGAGACCCCGAGCAACAACAGTTCAAAGTTCCCCCGATGGTCATATATATATATATATATATATATATACACACACACCTGTGTGTGTGTGATCTCATGCGCTTCATAGTGTGTCCCTGAATGGCATAAAATGTGGTCACCCTATTTGTAATATGGAACCTTAATCTCAGCATCTGTTTTCCATTTGTAAGCCTTGTGCATGTTTTAGTGTTTGAACGAATTCTTTCCTAATTTCTATTCCTGACAAATCACCTTTTGGTCCAGTAGAAATCCTGCAACCCCTCTCCTCCACACGAGATTCTTGTCAGCATACAACTGAAAGTCGAATCATAAGAAACTTCTCTTAAGGCCCTGCGTAGTGTGACTGACAATTCCCATGCTGACAACATTTTTATATATAAAGTGATGGTTGTACTAAAGGTAATAATGAAAAGGTAAACTTTTAATCTTTTAAATACCACTTTATATATTTACTAAGGTTTGGTGAACAAAGGATTTAGTAAGTGATAATTCTACTTTAAGAGATAAACTGTAAGCCAAACAATAATTAACACAGTTTCTTTCAAGGTCAGTTTGCTGATGATGCATCCCACCAGAAAAAAAAAAGAAACAAAGCCAGTGAAAGTATTTTATTTCATATTGACTCATCTCAGAAGGCTTCCATATTCTTCTTCCCTGTCCCTGATAGAGACAAGCAAAAGCTCATATTGCACTGTGTATCTATCTGACAGTTGGAATCTAGTTCCCATACTGACTTTATATAGCTGTGAGAACAATAATAACTAGTACTATAAAACAAGCAGATCTACCTAGATACCTCATGTATCATTTATTATCAAATGTGTAAAATAAATAATTGTATATTTGTAAGTATTTAAAAACCCGGTCCATAATGGTATTAAAAATCCTCAGCTATATATATCTGTATATTTATATATCTGTATATATATCTATATATCTGTATATTTATACTATGTCCATTCCAAACTGCAATTTGCATGTATTTTAATTAATGTGTCTCCACCAACAGGTAATGTAACAGTACGACAAAAGATCTCACAGACAGAAGATTTTTAGGAACCCCAGAGCTCACCTTAACCAAGCCAAACTATTTCAATCATTTGAATGAAAACCAGATGAACTCATGAGAAACAAGCCCCTAATGGCGCATATATTCTCAGCAGGAATTCCGATACTTGTGGTTTGCTCCTGTCTAAAACCTCCCGCTTATCAGTAATAGATGGTTTCCCTTTGTCTTATACAAAGTGACACAACACCAATTGGTTTTATTGTACTCTAGTTTTGCCTCTCTCTAAAACCTTCCTCCCATGATTATTAATAATATATCCGTCACTTTGCCTGAGGCACTGGGAAGATATTATTAATAATGCATATTAATACAGCTAAGTGAGAAAATATTATCATTGTCCTCCAAATTACAAATTATATAAAATAATATCAGTGCTAAAAATGATATAACATTTACCCACTTAAGTATTAATTACTTTTCATGAATCCAGAATCCACAATGAAATTGTAAAGTTCTCTAGGTAAACATTAAGAAGGGGAATATCTTGCTGAAATACATTTGTGTTATTTTTATTGTGGGTGGTCTATTAACCCTTCTGCCTAAGGAGTAATGAATGCATTACTCATTTATATTCTGCAGATTCCTTTAGTTGCTTAACTTCTTCAATTGGCAGCCAAGAAAAAGCAGACAAGTGGCTAGGCTCTAGTGGCAGGAATAATCATAAACGGTAAATGATGACCATTTATTTTGTGAAAAAATAACATGCTGCAATGCTACATGCAATTCTTTATTAATAAAACAATCAAGAGTACTTACCAATGAGGTGCAGCCAGATTTTGTATCCATCAAAAAGGAAAAATAAATCCTAGGGGCATTCTGGTGTAAAAGAAGCCTTTTTAACAAGTGATACATTTTATTGTTGACTGGAACAATAATTTTATAGCAAGACGGGAGGCTTCATATTTTGCATTTCCTTCCTTGCTGATTAACCTCCAGCAGCAAAACAGTTAACATGAAACCAGAAAAGCAACCAACCAGTCAGGATGAAGCAAAACACTCTATATCAGTCCAAGAGCCCAGCCACTCCAGGTGAGAACCTTCCTGTTTATGATTGATGACCTTTATGGTTATTATTATCTATATTGTTTTATTACTGGTATTTTTATGGTTTGTTACTTATTTCGTTTTGTCTTTGAAACCTGGTATTGTTTTTTGGAGTATTTTATTTTATCTATATATATATGTTTCTACTGGTATCATTATTTGATTTATTGCCTATTTTATCTGCTTATTTAGTACTTTTTTCTTTCTATAGCATGCTGTTTTCTAAATCCCTTCCCTATTTTATTACTTTGTTCTGTTACCTGCTGGTTAGTATGCTAGGCCGCAGGCTTGCTCGGGCCTAGCGCATTACCTGTCTCTTTTTCTCCTTTAAGTGCCTAAGAATTTTCAATTTCAGTTCCCCCTTGTACTACAAACTAAACCAAGCAGATTGCTAGACCCTAGTTTGGGGTGACCCCCCACCACTTTAGGCCTCTCCACTTTAGGCCTTTATTGCTACCTGCAAATTAGGGCTGATTATTACTGGGACCTGTTGAGTCCCTGGGCTGGGGGTGATCCCCTTTTTTTGATTTAGGACCAAGGCCCGCTAGATTCACACAGACTGACCCCTGTCACTAACCATGTGCTGGGTCTTTAGGGTGACCCCTCTTCCAAATACTCTGCCCACACCTGGGCATCAAAGGTGGCCCCCCTTTTTCTAATTTCACAGTTTCACAGGTGCATTCAGGCGACCCCGTTTTTCTCTCACGGTTTCTTCTCCGTCTGTTTTTCGGAAACACATTGGAGCACCACGGCTGAAGATACCGAGACTCCCGCCTCCTTACAAGCACTGGCTGCATCCCTACCAGCCGTACTGGCAGAGGTCCAATTCGCCCGTCCTACCCAACCTTTTGCCTCCCCAGTTTACACAGAGATTGTGGTGAGGGTTTGGATGCGAGTGTCTCACATTTCTCAAGGCTGCCCTGTTCAAGTTGGACACAAAGCTGGCAGAGTTGGGCCTCAGGTCCAACTCCTTGGGTGCCAACTCTGCCAGCTTTGGCCTGCTCTTAAGTGAAAAATTCCTCAAAGATTTAAACCAACACGTCTACGTCTACCTCTCTCAATAAGGCTCAGGTTTCAATGAGGCACGTCTTTCAGTCTGGAGACCATTTTTCCCACAGGGCTGGTCGGCAGGGGGGGTCATGCTGCCAGCAGATCAGCATCTACTGCCTACCGTCCCACTACTGCAGCCCATTCCCACTTTGAGCTACCAGAGACAGAGGATATTCGTCCTTTAGAGGGAAGACGTCCTCATGTGTTCTGTATAGAGTTCCTGTTCGCTCCCTGTAATTTTTTCCTGCTATCGTTCCCAGCTAGCACGCATTCGTAACTTTCCTCGGGTCCTCCATGTTTCTTGAGCAAAATCTTTTTGGTGTGCAATAAGTCAGTGGAGTTTCAGCCTGTTATCAGCCTAAGGGCTCTCAACTCTCACGTTATATACAGACATTTCAAGATGGAAGGTATCCATCTCGTTTGCGATCTTCTCAGAGAGAACGACTGGTTCATGTGACTGGATTTGAATCCACTGTTTCCGTCCATCAGGACGACAGAAGATCGGTCTCAGCTCCGCACCCTGTGTTTCACAAAGCTCTTGACGATACCAGTACGATATTTTCCTGATGGCGTACGACATAGACTATATGCTGGGATACTTCTTCTCCAGGAGCTGGGCTTCATCAATGAGGTGAAGTCGGCTCTCACACCCACTCTGTGGGCTTCACGGTGGATTCCGTGGCGGCAGTACTCAGGCTACCTCACGCCAAGGTGTTATCCATCAAAAACGAGAGATCCGGAGGTTACTCAGCCATCAGTTTGTCTCGTCTGGATCATCGGCCTCCTGTCGGCGTCTATTCAAGCTATCTTCCCGGGTCCCCTGAACTACAGGGCCCTACAACAGTTTGCTCGTCTAGCTCTTTCAGACGCCTTGCGTGGCTGGAATTTTGCTGGTGGCTCATTCACATGGTCAGTTCTGGATTTTGTCCAGGACTCTGACGCAAGCCTGTGTGGCGGCCTGTGGCGAGATCGCTACAGGGGGTCTGTGGACCCATGAGGAAAGAGATTTACACATCAATTGTTTGGAACTGATCACAGGGTCTTTCACGGTCAGCAGCTTCACCAAAGACCTCACTCGCTGCTGTCTATGGACAACGTGCCTGCCGTTCGCTAAATAAACCACCTAGGGGGGCTCCTCATGAAGCTCACCAAGGACCTCTACCAGTACTGTTCGTACAACCATCTGTCCATTTGGGTGGAATATCTTCCCAGGAAGGACAATCTGGTGGCAGGTTGGTACTCCCGCCACTGTGGGGGTGCGAGAGATTGGCATCTCCTCCCAAGCATTTTTCGATCCCTCGACCTACACCGGGGTCCCCTCCATCTGGACCTTTTCGTGTCCAGAACAAGTCGTCAGACTTTTTCAGTTGGCTGCCGGACCAGCTCTCCCTGGTGGTGAATGCATTCCTGCAGATGTGGCCTCCCAGCGGTGCTTATGCCCCCCCCTTCTCCATGATCCTTCGGACTCTCCACTCCCTGGGCAGACAGGATGTGATGGTCCTCCTGGTAACCCTCCTTTGGGGGCTCAGCCGTGGTTTCCACTACTCCTGGAGATGTCATGCGAGGATCCTTTGGTCCTCCCGTCGTTTTGGGACTTTCTACTGGATCCAGAGGGGAACCCGTACCCATCATTCTTTAGGAACGTCTGTCGCTGGTGGCTTGGACTATTTAGGGGGATCCTGGGATGTGTCAGACCTATCGGCTACAGCTCGAGACTTACTCTGGGGATCCTGGGCACCAGAAAATCCTACCTCCAGGCTTGGGGAGTCTTGCAACGCTGATGTTTGGAACACCATTTTGATCCCTTTACGGCCCCTATAGTAGCCGTCCTTAACTTTTTTTGCACATTTTTTTTCCCAGGGTAAGTTGTACCGTATCATCAATGTGTTTCGTTTGGCCATTTCTGCGGCTCATGTTCCAGTGGTTTGTTGTCTGCTGCATGTCATTCTTCTAGACCACCAGCTGCAAGCTTCCTTTTGGGATGTCGCTAAGGTTCTTAGTTTTGTGGTGAGATGGCCAAATAAAGACAGTCTGTCCTTTCGTCAGTTGTCCGCAAAGGTTGCGCTTCTCTAAATTTTATTAAAGACGGCAGGAGAGTATTTTCCCTCCCTTGTTTATTGTCCCCCCGTGTTGTGTTATTTGTATGTATGGGTCAGATTGCCTAGCTTGCTTATTATCTGTAAGCCTTTTTTATGCTACCAGGTATTCTTCTATATACATTGCCTGGTACTGTCACTTTGTGTTTTTTGTTCTTCTGCTGCATGAAACTGTGCGGTTCCGGGCCAGTCTACGTTGTGCTGTGTTTCCTGCAGTTGAAGTCGTTTTATTGCTGTTTGGTTCCTTTGGTTCGCTTTTCTGTAAAGAAAGAGGAAGAGTGGCTGGGCTCTTGGACTTCTATAGGGTGTTTTGCTTCATTCTGATTGGTTGGTTTTCTTGTTTCATGTTATCTGTTTTGCTGCTGGAGGTTAATCAGTAAAGAAGGAAGTGCAAAATATGAAGCCTCCTGTCTTTAATAAAATTTAGCTTCATTCTACACCAAGGCTAGATTAATCCTTAATTATTAAAAATAAAAACTGCATTTTTACTTTTGGATATACAGTATACATTCAGACATGCATGCACTGCATGTACGTGTATATACATGTATACAAACATACATACATCTTCATATACATACTGTATTTACTTAAGCTTTTCTTTGAATGTTAATACTAACAAAGTCTAATTAAGCTCTTCTATGAGGTTCAATACACATTGTCTTTTTTTCTAAAGACTTGCTTTTGACTTGCAAGTCATGTGGGTTTTTTAAAGGAAAAACTTGAAAGATTATGGTTCATTATCTTCAGTTCATTATGTGAGCATGGTTAGACTGTAAGCTCTCAATGTCACTAAGATCTCCTTTATTGAATTAAAACCCCACAAAGCAATCTTGTTCTAGGATACACTAACCCATACATTAATGCATTGTAAATCAAATGGCTGCTACCGTCATGTGCATGCATAATATACATTATATTTACACATTTTATTCATGCATGAAAAACAATTAGGTTAGTATTTAAATTGCAAGACATTATAATAGTTTGTACTCTACTACCATTTTAATCTAATGTGCCTGTTCTTAGTGGCCATGGCTGCTAGATTTGGTTTGTTGCCTCATCTGTCCATATACATGGACAGCATTCTACCATTATTATACTGAAAGGTACTAAGAACCCATCCAAACCTTTGGATGTTGTTCAGCTGTTTGATCCACCCAAAGCTCTTAAACCACTTCACATAAGAGTGTTTCTGGAAAAATGGGTTCTATAGAGGTATTGTCCATTGTATATCTCCTGGCCCTATATAATCCTGAACAACTTATTTGTTACAAGTGTTTGAGTGGTAGACATGTATGAATAAGCAGAAATCATACCATACTATAACACCTGAATATTAGCCATCAAAATATAAATGCGCCTTCTTAGAAATTATGCAATTTCTAAGAATAATTGGAATAATACCAATACATCTCTATATAGCACAATGTTTTGCTCTTTTCATTTTGGGTTGATTTTCCTTACAATATAGTGATCCCAAGATCATTAGTTTAAAGGTAAGGCTATCAGCCACAGGCCAATGGGGATTATACAGCAAACAGCAATTTTAGTGTGATAAAGCATTTCACTTCAATGGATTAAACATGTATTCTACAGGGCAAACACCCGAGTTTCCTCTGTAACAAGAGCCAAGCTTAGCCATTCACAGAACAGGATTCCACTGGTAAATTAAAATACTGTCTTTACAACTCAACAACTTCTAGTGATAAACCTTATTTTTTCAAAGCCTCACTCATGCTCTCAAGGAGCACTAAGGACAGTCATGATGAAATAGAAAATGGCCTTCCCAAAACTAGGCACTGCAATGTTACAACTTTGTAGCAACAAAGTGTCTTGGTATGTACCCTTCAGCACACCATGACATTTTGGACAATATTATGTTTCCAACTTTGTGGGAACAGTTTGGGGAAGGGCGTTTTCTATGTGTACTGTGCCCCAGTACACAAAGCAAGGTCTATGATCACATGGTTGGATGAGTTTGGTGTGGAATAACTTGACTGGCCCGCACAGAGCCCTTCACCCCCCATCGAACTCTATTGGGATGAACTGGAACTGAGATTCCAAGCCATGCCTTCTCATCCAATGGCAGTGCTTGACTTCACAAATGTTCTGCTGAATAAATGGGCAGAAATCCCCGCAGAAACACTCCAAAATATTGTGGAAAGCCTTCCCAAAATAGTGGAAGCTGTTATAGCTTCAAGGGGGGGCAAGTACATATTAATGTCTATGTATTTAGAATGTCATAAAGGTCCCTGTTGGTTTAAAGTCAGGTGTCCCAATACTTTTGTCTATATATATATATATAATATATAATATATATATATATATATATATATATATATATATATATATATATAGTCTACGTAGGGGTGTCATGCATTTCTTCAATAGTGTATGAGGTTTTTGTATAGTATTTATGTGTTATATGAGTACTAACAGCTGGCAATGCTTTTCAGTATTACTGTTAAACAAAATTATACTAAAACATTTCATAGTTGCCTGGGGTATGCATAATGGTATTGAAGAAGAAATAAATATTCAGTTTTAGTCAAACAAGGAACTGTGCAGACTAAAGCTTTAGTGCATTAAGATACATGCAGCTTTTAATGTGATTGAAATCCCTGCAGTTTGACCTTGCAACCTAACTGTATGCTCAAACATCAAGCCTTTTTTCTGACATTTTCTTGCAAACTTGCCTTGACAAACTGTATCCTAGGATTCCTGCAAATATATAAAATCTCCTGCTTACTTCTGCAAAGCCACATTTGGCCATGTAAAACAAACAAAATCCCTTAACCTGAAGTATCTAAATGTATTCTTTTAAACTTCATAATCCAATAAGGCCTTGCGTATAAAGTGTAGAAAAAGAAAAAAAAAACATTCCAGAGTTTCCTGAAATGCCTTTTTTTATAGACCAGTGGATTTCATATTCCTTGGTCCCTTTAGGTATTTGGACAGGCCGGTTTGTTTTTCTAGGTATCACTTAACACATTCAATCCCCAACTGATTAGCAATTCTTTTCTAATTTCAATATATATTTCACTAATTGATATGGGTGGGATTTATATTAAAGGGGAGGTGAAACCTCAAAGTTGTGTAGGTGTAAAATGAGCTCTGGCATATGCAGTTTACGAACAACTCGGGTATCCATGAATGAACATGTATAAACAAGTTGCTGGTTTTCTATGTTCAGCTTAGGTTGGTGTCCAAACTAGCTTACACATAAGAGATATAATGACAACTAAGGGATGGTTTATTGAAATGGTGCCAAGCTGACTTTAGTGAATATGTAAGTTGCTCTTTTTTATGTATGTTGTTGGTTTTGCCCAACTTGGAGTTTAGTGAATCAATGTCCTCATAGCATTCTAAATTCATTTACTCCACATGAGGCAAATGAGAAACAAAAAAGAGCCTCTGTCATGTAACATTCAATTGTGCGACTCAGAAATAGAGTTATGCAGGAGAGTATTCAAAAGCTAGGAGATCAGATGTTTTGACATGCAAAATTAGAATCAAAATATCTTGGTCAGTAGAAGGTTGAGGTCAAACAGGTAATTAGATGTCAGTGAGGCCAAATCGGAGACCAGACAGGGTCAGAATCAAACAATCGGTATACGCCAAGGAAATGATCTGTGGGGTAAAACCAGGAACAGGTCCAGAGCAAGGTCAAAGAGCAAGCCGGTCAGCAACAGACAGCAGGAATTGGAGCAACAGAATGCAGGCAATAAGACACCCTGGTACCTACTGAGTGCACCAGAAAAGGTGTTATACCTCAGCTGAACATGCTTCATCAATGGGAAATCTTTATCCCTCACTCATTTCAAATACCGTATTTGCCCGATTATAAGACGAGGTTTTTTTCAGAGCAAATGCTCTGAAAAATACCCCTCGTCTTGTAATCGGGGTCGTCTTCTAATCAGACCTCAAATAGAGGTCTGATTAGGAGACTAAGATCCAGATCCCCCGCACCGCTGCAGGGGACCTGGATCCTCCTGTCTCCCCCCCATTTAAACCCCCCCGCCACACACACTTACCGGTGCTTCCTGCCGGGGCAGCGGGTTGACGTCTACGCGATGCGCGTAGACAACGTCCGCTGCAGCCGGAAGGAGGTGTGGCTAGCAGCGGGGGTTGTCTGCGTCCGTCGCGTAGACATTCCCCGACTGTCAGAGATCAGAGTTCCATGCACCGGTGCGGGGAACTCTGATCTCTGACAGCCGGGGAATGTATGCAGGGGAAGGAGACGGCAACCCGCTGCCCCGGCTGGAAGCACCGGTAAGAGAGGGGTGGGAGGAGTGATAG
>VKOC01037228.1:0-14754 GCA_009364415.1 Spea multiplicata | reverse complement strand
CCCTAAACACCCCATTAACCATAACTGCCCCTAAATTAACCCCCACCTCCCCAAACTTTCAGTAGCCCAAATATTAATGTTATACTTGTGGTTAAGCCATGTGGTTCTGGCCTGGAGAAGGAAGGGGCGGGGCCAGTTGTCACATAGATTACAGGGAGGGTCTGGTAAGTAGGAGCTGAAACGGATTATAACAGAACCTGAACAGTTAGACTTGTCTGCATGTTTACATTTTGTGTCAAAAATTATTTGTTTGCCTCATCAAGCTGAAACTACATATCATTCATGTTTTCATAACCAGAGCTCATGTTCAGGTACAATTCAAAGTGTGAAAACATCCAATGATCTTGTAACGCCTATAGAGAAAGGTAGAGTATGTGTGCAGGTAATGTCTAATGGGGAATTGATTAAAGCAATGTTTCCTAAATGTACGCATACAGAAATATTATCGAAAGGTCTGTATTGTATTGATGGCGATCAAATAGCAATCTATATATATGGAACTCAGATTAATGTTTCTCAAATTAATACTAGTGAATATCTTGATTGACCAGTATGCGTATATTTTTATTTTAAAAGTGTGTGTATTTGAATTCATAACTGCATACATTAACATATTCAGACAACACTCTTCCATACTTTTGCACTGCAGATCTGATCCACAGTTGTTCTGGCTGCCTCTACCCAAGAGGTCGAGATAGCCCTTGTTGTGTGAGCTATAAGTCCCTGGGGAGGTTCTCTCCCAACTGTATTGAAGGCTTCTGATATAGTGAAAAGAGTGATAGAAGATTTGGAGAATGTTGAACCCTTTCTAGGTCCCGCCAGGTCTGAAGAGCTTCCCAGACTGTAAGCAGTTCCAGAAAATTGATGTAAAAGCCGCTATCCTACAAAGAGCACTGACTGGCATTTGCGTAAATGACAAGACAGCTGGGCATGGTCCACTGAAGACTCTGGGTCAGTCTTCTTCTGCATAACCACCAGGGAGTATTTTACTTCTATAGAAAGAACAAATCTCTTTTGCAGAGAAGCCACTGGTCTCACAGCCTGAGAATGAAGCGCTAAAGAAGTCGTATGTGAAGTAATGCCTAAGGAAATGTCTGGCTGGCTGAAGTCATCAGTCCTAAGAGTCTCATTCACATTCATAGTTACATGGTTATATAGGCTGAAAAAAAGACATGCGTCCATCAAGTTCAGCCTTTCCTCTATCTGTTAATTTGTTGCTCTTGATCCAAAAGAAGGCAAACAAACCCAGTTTGGCTCTTTCCAATTTTGCACTAACCAGGGAAAAAAAATTCCTTCTTGACCCCAAAACGGCAGTCAGATTTCTCCTTGGATCAATAAGCTGTTTCCCCATAATTAAAGATTATATCCCTGAATATTATGTTTTTCCAAGTATTCATCCAGTTGCTGTTTAAACGTCTGTACAGACTCCGATAAAACTCTACAGGCAGAGAATTCCATACCCTTATTGTCCGAACTGTAAAAAAACCCTTTCCTCAGCCTTAGATGAAATCTCCTTTCTTCCAGTCTAAACACGTGACCACGTGTCCTATGCATAGTCCTGTTTATGAACAGATTTCCACACAATGGTTTGTATTGGCCCCGAATATATTTATATAACGTTATCATATCCCCTCTGAGGCGCCGTTTTTCTAAACTAAACAGATTTAAATTTGTTAACCTTTCTTCATAACTATAGTGCTCCATTCCTTTTATTAATTTTGTAGCCCGCCTCTGCACCCTTTCTAGTGCTATGATATCCTTCTTTAGAATAGGTGCCCAAAATTGCACAGCATATTCAAGGTGCGGCCTTACCATTGATTTATACAGAGGCAAAATTATATCTTTATCCGCGAATTGATGCCCCTTTTTATACACGACAATACCTTACTGGCCTTAGCAACTGCTGACTGACATTGCACATTGTTGCCTAGTTTGTTGTCTATAATAATTCCTAAATCTTTCTCATTTGTTGTTATCCCTAATTCACTACCATTTAGAGTGTAGGTTGCTTGTGCATTCCCTACCCAGAAGTGCATAACTTTACATTTATCTACATTAAATTTCATCTGCTATCTGTGTGCCCAGTCTAGCTAGGTCCCTCTGCAGCACAGTAATATCCTGCTCGCACTGTATTACTTTACCTAGTTTAGTGTCATCTGCAAACACAGAAACATGACTTTCAACGCCTATTATCAAGCCTTTAACACCCAGTCACGTTTCAACGCCTATTGCCAGGTCACATATATATATATATATATATATATATTGAATAAAATTGGTCCCAGAACACAACCCTGAGGGACACCACTTACCACTTTTGTCCAGCTTGAAAATTTACCATAACAACTCTCTTTTCTCTACCCCTAAACCAATGTTCTACCTAAGAATGAGAATTTGCATCTAGACCAATTACTAACCTATTGTGTGGAACCGTGTCAAACGCCTTGGCAAAATCCAAGTAGATTACATCCACTGCTACACCCTGATCTACACTTCTACTTACTTCTTCGTAGAATGCAATTAAATTAGTTTGACAGGACCTATGTTTCATAAAACCATGCTGATTTTTGCCAATAATACTGTTCTTTCCAATGAATTCCTGATTTTTATTTATTTATTTATTTGAATTTTTTAGAATAGATACAGAAGGAAAAGAAAAAAAACAAATTAGATTTTATCTTTAACAGACGAATTTGCAAACCACATAAAAAGGAAAATAAATAAAAAATGACAAATATAAATTTCCAATTGGATCCTGACCTTATTGCACATACATTTTTTTATATCCCCGCATCACCAGGGTTTATTGTAACTATTGATTAAGTTACAAAACTTGCTTAAGTTATTTAGTATTAATCCAATTAGCCCATTTGTAATTGGTCTATCCAACCGTTCCAAAAAAGATATTTTTCTTTACAAAAAAATGGGTAAGTTGCAATTCCCCTCTCCATTTGGCATTGATAAATTAATTGCGCCTTAACTTTAGGCCAAAAGATCCCTTCCGCCTTTTTCCAGTTCCTAGCCATTTCCATTTTTATAGCTGTTAGTAGGTGGAGGAGGAATCTCAAATCGTTTTTGTTTGTGTTAGGGAGGTTTAAATGTAAAAAGCCTGATCTGGAGTCAGGCTCCATTTTTGTCCAAAAATCGTTTGCAAGACGAAAGGATATAAAATTCCAAATAAATTTATTTACTGTACAGCTCCACCACATATGTAAATCGTCACCCTTTGGTTCCCCACATCTCCAGCAGTTAGGTACAGCATTATGATACATTTTAGCTAATAGTGATGGAACTCTGTACCATCTATTCATCAATTTAAACTCATTGAGATTTAAACAATGAACATGTTTCATAGTGAGTTTCAAAGCATAATTCCAATCCTCTGGTTCTATTACACAGTTTAAATCTTTTTCCCATTTCTTTAACGCTGGAGGGAGGGAAATTTTTTTATATGAGTAAATTATGCCCAAAGATTTAGTAGTCATTTTATTATAATTATTAGATTTTAATATTTTTGTGAAAAGGAGGGTAGAGCCGTTTTTATTGTCAAAACAAATATTTTTACTTAAGAATGTTTTAATCCTTAGATATTTAAAACATTCACCCAGAGATAGAGCATATTGTATTTGTAACGTCATTTGTATCTGATCGTCATATAAGTCTGAGATCTTTAATATACCGGCATGTTTCCATGAAGTCAGAGTTATATCTTGAATTAGATTTTCAATAATATTCAGTGGTAGAGACATAATAAGTAAATAAGTCCTATCTTTTTTCTTATCTGAATCCAGACCCTTAATAAATGTACCAAAATTAAATTGTTACATGTCTTAACATATTCAGTAGTTTTATTTTTAGGCAACCAAAAAAGTGTTTGAATCTAGGTTTTTTTGAGGCCCAAATAAATTTTATAAATGCTTGTTGTATTAATTCTAGCCAGGCATCAGGGACAGAGAATGGTATTAATCTAAAAATATCTATAAATTTTGGTAATAAATATGATTTAACCGCATTTAGCCTCCCCATCCATGAGATATATAATTTTTGCCAGTTTTTGAGTGATTGGTTCATTTCTTTTATAACTGGCAATAAGTTTATTTCTAGCCATGCTGCAGGGTTAACTGAATTTTTTACACCTAAATATTCTATTGAATCCTTAGCCCAGGAAAAACCAAATTTTTCTATCTGTGTCTTCTGAATATTATTAAGAAACAAAGGTAAAGCAAGTGTTTTTGAAACATTTAATTTATAGTTCGATAGTTGGCTATATTGATTAATTAATGCCATAAGGCTCTCTGTTGATCTTACCGGATCTTGAACTGTTATTAGAATATCATCCGCGTATAGTTTTATTTTATGGGCCTCATCTCCCCCACATCCTTTAATTTGCCGGCTACATCTAATCTCCATAGCAAGGGGTTCTAAGGAAATAATATATAGAAGGGGGGAGAGCGGACAACCCTGTCGGGTGCCATTAGTTAACAAAAACCAAGAAGACTCAATCCCCGGTCCGACTACTCTACCCATAGGGGTTGTATGAATTCCTGAATATTATCCCTTAATAAGCCTTCAAATACTTTCTCAACCACAGAAGTCTTTTATTCCCGGGCAGAGTTTGAGCCCTCTTTGAATATAGGAACCACATCTGCCTTCCTCCAATCCTCGTGGGTGAATACCGTCAGGCCACGGAGCTTTGTTGACATTAACTTTCGTTAGTTGCTGCAGAACCTTGTCCTGAGCCATCCAATCACAATTTTTTTTCAATAGTCATATGTATATCCATTGCCATAGATTCCTCAATATATACTGAGGAAAAAGTTATTTCAAGTTTCTGCTTTTTTCCTGGTCCTCCTTAACACTCCCATCTCTGTTTTTAGTGAACCTACACTTTCATTTATTTTTTTTTTTTTTTTTTTTAGAATTTATGTACTTAAAGAATTTTTGGGGGATAGTTTTGCTCTCTTTGGCTATCCCTCTCATTTTCTAGTTTAGCCCATCTAATCACCTTTTTGCATGCTTAATTGCCTTCCTTATATCTTATATAGGATGCCTCTTATTTAGGATGCCTCTGATTTGTCTGATTTAAATGCAATCAAAGCCATTTTCTTATTTTTAATTTTCTGGTTTACTTCCCCACTAAACCACATTGGTTTCAATTTGTTTCTTTTATATTTATTACCTAGTGGTACATATTGTGAAGCGTACCTTGCTAATATTTGTTTTTATCCCTAAAGAGTTTAAGCCAGTCAATACGTTGTAAAGCTGCCCTTATCTTATTGAAATTGGCCTTTTTAAAATTATATGTTTTAGTATTCCCAATGGGCAACTCTTTTTTGAGTTTATTTCAAAAGACACCATATTGTGATCACTATTACCCAAGTGCTCCCCCACTTGATTGTTAGACAAAAAAATTAACATTGTTTGTTATCACCAGATCCAGACAAGAAACATTTCTAGTTGGTGCTAAACCAGTTGTGACATGAAGGTGTAATTTAACAGGTTCAAAAACCTGAATCCCCTTGCAGAACTTCTAGTCCCTCTATCCCAATTTCTGTCTGGGTAATTAAAATCTCCAATAATTAACGTGCTACCCAGACATGCAGCTTTCTCAATTTGCTCTAACAGCTGTTCTTCCTCATCATTATTAACATTAGGTGGTTTATAACATATCCTAACCAGGAGTAAATTTTCTTTTTTTGCCCCAAGCTTATATTTACCCATAAAGCTTCCACAGGTCCCTTGTTGCATTCAAGATTCTTTACAACGTTAACGTTGTTAACATACAAGCATACTCCACCTCCCTTCCTGCTTTTTCTGTCCTTCCTATATAACGTGTAACCATTTAAGCTAACTGCCCAGGCATGAGTCTCATCCCACCATGCCTATCTTATCATATTGCCTCTAGATCCCCCATTTTGTTATTTAGGCTCCTTGCATTAGCAAGCATAGATTTAATATTATCCTGAGTCTCTTGAATTTTATGAGAATTTTTACTAATACATACCTCCTCTGTTCTGACCCTGCCCCTCCCCCATCTCCACCCCTTGTTCTGATCTGAAGCCCCTCTTCCTTTCTGTGCTATCTCCATTTTTTAGATCTCTGCACCCCCTACCACTAGTCTGCACCCGCCAACCTTCTAGCCATCCTCTCCCCCAGCACAGCAGACCCTCTCCGCTGTACGAGCGACCAACAGATTCCATCACTGTGTCACACAGAAATTCAGCTGCTCCTTTAACACCAGGAAGTCATTTCAGAATATCCACCTCCTTTACACCTGCAACAGTATATTCCTCTAGCTGTTGTAGCGAAGCTCACATGGAGACAAAAGCTGCTGCGACCTGGTTTGCAAATTGCAGAGGAAGCTTCAAAGGCCAACTTGGCAGCACTCTCTGCCTTACTGTCCATAGGATCCGAAAAATGTGTGTAAGTGTATAAATTCTTTCACATCTGTTGTACAGAGAGAGTTTGATATAATTACTTCTTGGTCCATTCTATCTTTAACAGGAAGTGTTGTGGCTTTGACGGTGTCCAGAGCTAAGGCTTAAGCAGGCTTACATGTTAGCCAGGTAGACATAAGTTGGACCAAATCGGTCTTACTTTATAATTTACCTGTCCAATCCTTCCAATGATCTCATATGGTACATGCCACTTTGCCATGTGAGAACTAAATCTGTTACCCTGTCCCAGGTTGAAACACATGGACCCTGGTTTTGCTAGGTATAATAGCTGATATATATGTTCCTGTGTTTGCGTTATATGCTCAATCATACTGCAGTGTAGAGTAGCTTCTTTCCACCACATTTTCCTTAGCGATAGGGTACCTATCATACAATAACTCAAAAGGCAAAAACACAGTATAGGGTTGAGGTACTTCCCTAACAGCAAACATTAGATATGGCAACAAATAGTCCCAATTTTTTACGTAACATAGCTAGGGTTTTATTGAATCGCTCTACTAAACCATCAGTTTGTTGGTGATATACAGAAGTCTTTAAATGCTTTATGTTTAGGAGCTTACATAATTCCTCTGTACCCTCATCTATCAGGATCTCTTTGGGTATTCCTAACTCTGCTAAACAAACATAATTCCTTAGCAGATTTTGTATGTAGAGGTATTGCCTCGAGATAACAGGAAACATAATCAAGAATTACCAGTATGTACTGTTAACCACTGAGTAAATACTTAATTATTGCCTCAATTAAGCCCAGCCAATAAAATCCCCTAAGAATTTGTTCTTTTGTCTTATCGACTCACAGATGGTCCCAGAAAACATGGCTACACGCACAATTTAGTAGGATGTGCCGATAAGGTTGTGCCGCTAACAATTATTTTAATATTTCAATCTCTTTTTTTGGACCCCATATAAGATCATTTTCACCTTAAACATGGGGATGTGTCTTTCTGAATTAGTAGGAGATCCATTGTTACTGAAATGTATTTCTGTCCACTGATAAAGTTACCAGGGTTAACCTTTAAATCTGAGATCAATGTTCTCCTTAGAATAGTGGCTTCAAAGGGGATAACGCTTTATTGTTATCACGGCTGTCTAGCAAAAGGAAATTCATTATTATGTTCATCAGTCAAGCTACTGGTAGTTTTCTGCACTGAAGCCCAGAATGCTAAGAAATGGAGAAAATATCTGCCAGTGAATGGGTCAATTTAGGGACCAGACTAACTCTGCAATTTACAGAGCCTTATTGGCTCTGAACCCGTAACTCAGTCATAGGATACTTGTGTATATCACCACGCACACAGGAAATATCAATATTTTTCGATTTAGTTATGTGTATATCACATGCCAAACTTTGGTCTAAAAGAGTAACCATACTGCCTGAATCTAGTAATGCCTGTACCCTTTTTCACAGAACACCAGGGGTGATCTAGTCATTCGTGTACACATTAAATGACCACCGTAATTATTACCAAAATTGCAATCCACCATTATCATGGCAGTTCTTTTGCTATATGTCCATTGTAAAGATTTGGTAGGAGAGGATCCCATAAAACAGAGTAGGCCAGGCCTCAGAAGACAACTCTAGACAAAAACTGGAGGCAAGAGATCAGGAGGAGACATATTCAACAGGGGAAGTAACAAAGCCAAATCAGGAACATGGTTATCAGAGGTCATATATGTCATTTATGCACGTGTGAGTAGCTGCAATCACGTAACTGAGCCTCACAACGGAGAGGTGCACAGTCTGTGAAGTAGCTGATTTGGTGGTGCAGCACACTACTTCTGAAGATTCCTAGCAGGCAGCAAAGTATCCAGAGCAGGTCCCGCTACAGTAGTCATTGGAGGACCGGAGCGCCACAGGACGAGCATGCAGGTAAGTCTTAACATCCATATTCCCCATATTTATAACATTTCACAGCATATATCGTTTTTAAGTCTTTCCTTCCAGTCTATCAAAGTTCTTCCCTTGTGCTCATGTCTCTGGAGTTGTAAAAACTAACCGGCTCATCAAAAGTCCTCCTCTTCCCTGGAACAATCCAACCAGATTTATTCTGGCTCTAGCTCTTTAAGCTCCAAGGGAGCTTGTGGGACAGGAGGTAGAATTATATCTCCTACTGTTATATATTGTCTACCAAATGGTCTGCTGGTTGGGGATCACTCTGGCTAAGCCACCTGTGAAGGGCAAGAGATAATCCTCTCAGAAACCTGTCCATAACTAGCTGCTCCACAATGTAGCTGGATGAGTTGACTTCTGGTTGTAATAATTTTCTGGCAAGATGTATTGAGTAGAACATCTCTGATTAAAATGTTTTATCCGAGCTGCAAACATTGATGCACTGACAGCCAATGTTACTCCAAAGGGAGCCAAAATCTCTGCTTTCAAGTTAGTTAGATTGTGCTGGTTCTAAATCAAAGCATGCCTTCTGGGGCTCTCCACTGAGAAAAGGTTCTATCAGACCCATTTAGCCAACAGCCATTGCCTCTCTTTCCGCTTAAGTGCCACCAGGTAAGTCTCAACGTCATCGGAAGCTACGATCTTCTGCAGATAGTTACTCACTCGGATTGTCTTGAGACCTTGCAGAGTTTCTACAGTATCCCTGGTCAGCCTCTCAGATAGGCACTGGATCCCTCGTTGTATGGCTCGAGTAGCATTTTGTTGTTCCTCTTTCAGCAACTGGTGACCTTGTCCTCAGATAATGCTTGTTTGATCAAAGAACCTGTGTTTTCTTTCTGGGCTAACACTAGCTGTTGCAGTGCTGTAATGTTGTCCTGCTGTATGACATTAGCCTCATTAGCCACACACTCACACAAACATACACTATATGGGCAAAAGTCTTGGGACACCTCTGCATTACACCAACAGGGACATTTAGAAAATTGCATTCTAAATAATAGACATTAATATGTAGTTGGCCCCTCTTTCGCAGTTATAATAGCTACCACAAGAGTATTTCTGTGGGAGTTTTGTCCCACTCATCCAGTAGAATATTTGTCAATCAGAGGTCAGGCACTGATATTGCATGATAATGCATGGTTCACAATCTCCGTTCCAGTTCATCCCAGGTGTGTTCTAAAGGGTTGAGGTCAGGACTTTGTGTGGCCCAGTCAACTTCTTCCAAACCAAATTCCTACAACATTGTATTATGGGCCTTGCTTGTGCACCGGGGCAGGAAAAGAAAGGGGCCTTCGCCAAATCATAGCATAGTCCAAAATGTCTTGTATGTCCCCTTCAGCTTAACTGACCTCACAAATGCTCTACTGGATGAATGGGCACAGATTCCAACAGAAACACTCAAAAATCATGTGGAAAGTCTTCCCGGAAGTATGGCAGCTGTTAAAGCTGCAAAAAAGGGGGCAACTACATATTAACGTCTATGTATTTAGAAATGCATTGTCATGTTGGTGTAATGGTCAGGTACTTTTGTTCATATAGTGTGTCGAACGTTACAAGATCATCCCATCCATAGTTTTACATTAATTTTTATCAAGTCCCATACTGAGACAATGGAACAAATTGGAATTTGAACCAATCTACACTTGTCGCCACCAGGTGGTTTTGGGTCACTGGGGTCTCATGGACACGTGAACCTTAGCGGTTCCCAACATACTTGTGGCTCATCAGGTAATTAACAGCCTTTATAAAATCAGGGTTGCTCCAGGCTTCCCTTCCTGCACAATTGTTTTCCTGGCCACAGATTCAGTTCCTGGTCTTATGCAAACAATTTATTGATTGTATTATTATTTGTGAAAGAACGACCAGTCATATAGGGCCCCAAGGTACTCAGAGATGGCTCCAGCCTGGCTGCCAAACAGGCAGGAACTCTATTGTGCAAACTAATCCCATAACAGGATTGCTGCAAGGGGGAGATTCAGTAGCTAAATGTTGGGTTGTTTACATGTACCTGTTTATCAATGTTAATTTATGTTAATGAAGTTCTGTGGCTATACGAGTCTATGTTTTACAACAATAAACTGTTCATTCCTGCTGTACTCAATTCAAGGTAGTTGTGTCTACTTACTGGGTACACATAGCAGGGTTCCAAGGTGTGCATGCTGGCTGGAAGTTATTCCGGGGACAACAGGAGGATACTGGGTTATCTCTGGGAGTTACTACAGCTCTCTTGGTGAACCCGCTACATTGGCGGCAGCGGCGGGAACCTCCTAGCAAACGTCCCAGTGGAGTACAGCGGGTATACCAGCAAGCTAAAGATGGTTCCAGCACTACAGGACGTGTTGGTGCACAGTAGAGTCGCAAGTTACATAAATGCCTGGATGGAGGCTCTCAGAGTGGACCAGGGTGTCCGGGGAATAGTCCTTCCATTCTCCAATGAACGGTACGTGCTACAACTAGATTGGTGAATGCAGTACCTGGGAGAGCAGCCCCAAGAGGACTTGGTGGCTGAGTTGGAGAAGTTGCTTTCACTTGAAATGACTGTGGATTGTGGATACCGGGCCCTGTATAGGCAGGCTGTGCAGTGGTGTCCAGAGCTGAAGGATGACTACCTGCCAGAGGGCGATGACTTTGGCGGCCCGGGATTGATAATGGAAAGCTTACAGGAGGACCGAGAATTTGGGAGCTCATCGAAATATCGGTGCAAGGAGATCCGGGAGTTCAGGGAAGGGATTCTCGCAGATGGGCCCTGTTACCTGCCCGACTTGTGGGCTGATTTCGATTATTTGGTTTACCAAGAATGGATCCTGGAGCAGGCCTACCAAAGAACTCTTTGACCGTGCTCAGCAGTCTGCCCCAGAGGAGGTGGATCCTGTGAGTATTGTGCCCCCACCAGAAGCACAAACAACCGAGCAGAGCTCACTTCCTTCCTTCAACCCAGATATTTTGCCCTATTCCCCACAATATGGCCCAGAAACTGACCGAGACCTCCTCTGCATATCCCAGCCAGATCCCCCAGCTGAACTGCTGGCATTGAGGCAGAGTGCTGCTGGCCTCTGCCCAACCCTTCCACTTGTTCCCAAGCCTGACCGCAGCAACGACGGAGGGTCCGGTCAGGCAGCCCCAGAGTTAGTGGTGCCCCTGGATTTTACAAATGCAGCTGAAGTGCTAGGCACATTTGGCCCTTCTTCCCAGCGGCAGTTACGTTATTTGGGAGAAGCAAAGTGCGGCTGAGTGAGTACTGCTCTTTTGTTAAACTGTTTTGGGAGTACCAATTTGTGGCTCGCAGTGGTGGCCCAGATCTACAAACTGACTTCGGAGTGGGATCTTATCAGACATCAGTCTCCCCCAGAAAAAGGAGATATGTGATGGAGTGTTTGACGGAAGTGTCCATCACTGGGGGCCCTGGAGAGGACTGAAAGCAAGCCTGCTACCCACAGATTATGGACCCTGTCTCCCTGCCCTGGCCAGTGGGACTGTTGTCCTCATCTGGGACCCAAACTCCCCAGTCTCTAAGTGCATCCCAGTACTGGTTAGTGGGACAGGTGCCTTTTGCCACCCCCCTGCATCCGCAACTCTAGGAGCGACAGAGCTGTGCTCCCCGACTGAACTGGTTGCAGACCCGGTTGGTGTCTACCGGCAAGGCAGCCCTGCCTCCTCCACCTCGGCCGGGATCGCGCCGTCTCCTACACGTACCGCGGGTATGACGCGGCTAAGGTCCGCGTCGGCCGCTACGACGTCACGCACGCAACGCCGCGGCCTGTAAGTAGATCTCCTATTTAAGCCCCATTGTTCTCTCCAGTCTTCACCCGTTCAAAGTGTTATGCTTTTTGGGTTTTGGGTGTGCTGTTTCCTGTATTTTCTCTATTGCTTTGTGTACCGACCTTTGCCTGTTTTTTGACCACGATTCTTTGCTGCCTGCCTACGACCTCGGACCTGTTTACTCGTTATTGCTTCTGTTCTGTCTGCCTTGACCTCGGATACGTTTGACCTCGCTGCCTGCCTTTGCCCTTTGATCGCGGACTGTTTACTCTAACAGTGCATATCTGCATAGTTGGATCCTCCTTCGCCACCTGAGCCCGTGACAATTTTGAACGGGTCTTAAACATGGATCCCGCAGATATGGCGCGGTTGCAAGCACGCCAAGACCAGCGTCTTGCTGCGCAGGCCACACAACTTCAGTCCTTGGAACAAAAGGTGGACGCCATGACGGACTTGTTGCGTTCCTTGACGTCTCTCCCAACAGTGGGATCATCCCATCACAGAGACACCTCACACGAGGGCACGGGGGCTGTTGCCAGGTTCCCTCTGCCAGAAAAATACTCTGGGGATCCGAAAGAATGCCGTGGCTTCCTAAACCAATGCATGCTCCACTTCCGGAACCACCCCCAGGCGTTCCAGACATCCTCCAAAAGGGTCTCGTTCATCATAACACTGCTCAAAGGCGAAGCATTACTGTGGGCTTCTCCCCTTGTGGAGCAGGAATCGTATCTCCTCGAGGACTGTCCCGCTTTCATGGAAGCTGTACGAACTGTCTTTGACGCTCCAGGTCATAAAGAGCCCGCAGACTCCTCACTGCTCGCCCTTGTCTTCCACGATACCCCCGTGGATCTCGAGGACCTCATAGCCCTATGTCTCCGAGTGGATAAACGCATCCAAGAAAGGGCGAATGAACACAACCGTGGAAGAAGAACAGGGTCATTCACCTCAAGGTCTCAGTCTGCCACATCCTCCTCGTCCGTTGCCGATGAACCCATGGAAATAGGGACCGTTCGCCGACTCACCGAGGCTGAAAAGAAACACAGACGGACACAGGGGCTCTGTCTTTACTGCGGTCAAGCCGATCATCTATTGCCCTCCTGTCCCATCAGGCCAGTAAAAGACAACGCTTAGGTTGCACCGGAGAAGGCACCCTAAGCACATATCGGTTTCCTTCTCCTCCCGATCACGTAGTGGCCACCCGCGTCGACGACTCAATCTCATCCTCGAAATCGTGCCCACAGACCCCAGAACCCTTGTACCGAGACACTACTGGGATTATTTGGATGTGTTTTCCAAAAAAGATGCGGAGAGGCTACCAACACACCGGCCCAACGATTGTGCCATCGACCTGTTGCCTGGATCCAATCCACCACGGGGACGTACTTACCTTCTCTCCGAACCGGAAAACAAGGCTCTGGAAAGATATATCAAGGAAATCCTGGACAAAGGCTTCATCCGCCCATCCTCTTCACCTGCCGGGGCTGGGTTTTTCTTCGTGGCCAAGAAAAAGGGTTCCTTACGGCCATGCATCGATTATAGGGGTCTGAACCGTATCACGATAAAGAACCGGTACCCGCTTCCCTTCATCACGGAAATCTACGACCTCTTGAAAGGAGCTAATTACTTCACTAAGTTGGATCTCCGGGGTGCCTACAATTTGATTCGTGTCAAGTCCGGGGATGAATGGAAGATGGCCTTCAACACCCGCTTTGGGCACTATGAATATAAGGTCATGCCCTTCGGGTTATGCAATGCCCCTGCAGTATTCCAGGCCTTCATCAACGACGTCTTCAGGGATATGCTCTCGTCCCATGTCATTGTATACTTGGACGACATTCTCATGTATTCCCTACACTCGGCGCACATCGTCGCCACCTAAGGGCTGTTCTACAGAGGATACGGGAGAACGGGCTGTACGCCAAGGCCGAAAAATGCATATTCGAGAACACCCGTTTGCCCTTCCTTGGTTACATCGTCTCCTCCGAAGGACTTCACATGGATCCTGCTAAACTCGAGGCCATCACCGCATGGCCCCTCCCACGAACACTCAAAGCCATCCAACGTTTCCTGGGCTTTGCCAATTATTACAGGCGCTTCATCAGGAACTATGCTACCATAGCGTCTCCTATCACCGCCACGACAAAAAAAGGAGTCGATCCGTCTCTGTGGACCACATACGCCCGACAGGCGTTCGAACGTCTGAAACAAGCCTTCGTCTCAGCTCCCATATCACGACGGCCGGATCCTTCCAAACAGTTTCTCCTAGAGGTAGATGCATCCGAAACCGGAGCAGGGGCTGTTTTATCGCAACGTCACGACCAAACCACAAAATACCATCCCTGTGCCTTCTTTTCCAAGGGTTTCTCTGCGGCCAAACGGAATTACGATGTCGGTAACCGCGAGCTCCTAGCCATCAAAATGGCATTTGAGGAGTGGCGCCACCTTTTAGAGGGCACAGAACAATCCGTGGTCGTCCTGACAGACCACAAATACCTGCTGTATATTGAGAGCGCCAAGAGATTAAGCCCTCGGCAAGCAAGGTGGTCGCTTTTCTTCAACCGGTTTAATTTTTACATCACCTACAGTCAAGGCTCCAAAAACGTCAAAGCCGATGCTCTCTCCAAACACGGCAACCACAGAGATCAA
>VKOC01037224.1:0-10547 GCA_009364415.1 Spea multiplicata | reverse complement strand
GTTCCCAGGGCCACAGAAATTTCAGTGTAACATTTTTTGGGAGTCAATGAAGGCACGGGGAACTTCTTACTTGTGAAATGACAGGGCCCTGGTGTCAAGGGGTCCCAATTTCCTGCTTAGATGCTGCAGTGTAATTTGTGTATTTGCATATACTGCACACCATAAATAAAGTACCCTTGCTGGATGATGTGGGAAGCCAGGTTGGTCTCCACTTGGGGCTCCCCCTCTTGCAGCAGGGGTATTTGCGGAAACACAGACTCCATTGTGGAAGAATGGACAGTGATGCCACGATGAGCTTAAATTGCACAGTGTGCACAATTACATTGTTATTGATTTTCCAGGTTGTATTCAAACAAGCATAGAGTACATTGTGTTTTAGTGCTATACCTTTTTTTTCTTTTTTCTTATGAGTTTCATAAATATACTTATAGTTCATGAAGCGGCTGTTATCTGTTTACTGTAGAGTTGCCATATCATTGCATACAAACACTAGCAAAACAACCAACTAACCAAGATCTACTAAACTGGGAGTTGTTTTGTGAGGGTTTTTGAGTGCCTCTTGACAGTTATAGGCAAGGGCATGTGAGTTTAATGTAACCTTACATGTCCTTGTCTGAAACTCACAAACCCCTTTCGTACATTATAATATATATTTTTTAAATTAAACAGGAGTCCCCAGGGGCACTTTTAACCGAAGGGTGGGGGTGACCTCTACTCTCATCCAAAACCAAACCGTCTTCAGTTTGCCAGACACTACTGGAACTTCAAATTTGATTGGGTTCTACGGTCAGATGACACTAAAACAGAGCATGAAAAATACCTCATGCCCACAGTTAAATATAGCGGTGGCTCTTTAATGTTTTGGGCTGTTTTTTTTGTTAGGATACATGACATCATGAACTCTATCAAATATCAACACATATTAAATTAATACCTGACTGCCTCTGCCAGAAAGATTAAAATGGGCCATGGTTGGATCTTTCAGGGCAGTGATCCAAAACATACGTCAAAATCAACACAAAAATGGTTTACTGACCATAAAATCAAGGTCTTGCCATGGTCATCCCAGTCCCCTGACCTGAACGCCATAGAAAACCTGTGCGGTGAACTGAGCAGCAGAGTCCACCAGCGTCAACCTCAACATTTGAAAGATCTGGAGAGATTCTGTATGGAGGAATGCTCTCAGATCCCTTGCCATGTTTTATGCAACCTCATCAGGCATTATAGAAGATGACTCAGAGCTTTTATCTTGGCAAAGGGAGGTATCACAAAGTATTAACTAAAATGGCGCCAATAATTGTGCCACACTGATATTTAACATTTCTTTATATAAATCGTGTTGTGTTTGCAAAAATGTGATATCCATGACAGCAGAGCACTTTTATGTATTTTTTGAAGAAAATATCAAAAGGTTTAACAATAAATTTACCAAGGGTGTCAATATTTGTGTAAATCTATTTGGTGTCTCTGGATTGGCTTGATGTGCCATGCCTACAGTTTGGCTCAGCTCCTGCTTAGTTTGCAGAGCACCTGAGCTATAGTGATAACCCTTACTTAGTCATAGCATATATGGAGACAGACTCACTGCTTAGGACCCCCCATTGATCTGTGAGAGCCAGGGGATGGATTATATAGACATGTACACATATGGCTTAACACTTACTGCCAGGGTAAAAATGATGTCTAAAGCCCTGTTCTAGACTCTTTAAAAAAGGCCTGACATTCATCTAAGTTATAATAAATGAACACACAAATTCTGTTTTAACGTATGACACACATTGTTGTATTATTCTCATGCATATTGAATAAAACACTAAAAACACTGGGTTGGACAAAGTGTATGAACCAACTTCAACAAAAGCTACTTGGAGTCAAGACCTTGCAAACCTGGAATCTAATCAATGAAACAGGATTGGAGGTTTTTTTTTAGAGTTACTGATCTATAAAAAACACTGAAACATTTTGAGTTTGTTATTCACAAGAAGCATCCGCTGATGTGACCCATGCCTTGCAAAAAAGACATCTCAGAAGACCTGCAATCGAGAATTGTTAAAAGCTGGAATGGGTTACAAAGTAATTTCTAGCGCTTACATATTCATCTATATACAAATAGACAAATTGGCTATAAATTGAAACTTTAGTATTGTTGGTACTCTCTCTTCAAGTGGGCACTCCGCTAAGATGAATCCAAGGGCACAGAGCAGAATGCTCAATGAGGTAAAAAAGATCCCTCAAGTAGCAGCTAAAGCCTTGAAGGAATCATTGGAACAATTCTGTTTATGAGTCTACCACATGCAAAACATTGATCAGGCATGGAGTCCATAGAAGGACACCACAGTGGAAGCCATTGCTCACAAAAAAAGATTGCTGTGCACATGAAGTTTGTAAAAGAGCAAACTTAAGGCTTGAGAAAGACGTGTGTCGAAACGTTGCCTATGTGAAATAAACTCACCTTACCATTTGAGTGCTGAGCCTCTGCTTCTTTATTTTGGATTTATTGAAGGATTTGGTGGTACCCTGCCTCATACACCATCTCACTACTACTGGAGTGCTGCATTCCAACCTTTTTTTCTGTGTAAAAGAGCACTTTGTTGAAAAGTGGTTTAATAAAACAAAGGTTGAAATGTTCAGAAAAAAACATGCAGCATGCCATCATCAAGATGACAGTGAATTCTCAAGTTTATCAAGGTACTATAAAGGATACTGTCAAGATGGCTGTCTACTAGCTGAAGCTCAGTAGAAGTTCGATGATCCTAAGATATGGCTGAGCTTAAGCAGTTCTGAAAGGAAGAATTGCTGTGCAAGCCTGCTGATCAGCTACTTGTTTAAGCTTATTGCTGCCAAATGAGGTTCAACCATTCATTAAATCCAAGGTTTCACTTACTTTTTCTGCCAGCCAGGGCCGGCCGAAGACTTAACGCCGCCTGGGGCGAAGTTTAAAATGCCGCCCGCCCGCCGGCGTCCGCGTGAGAGGGAACGCATTTTTCTAAACCCTTTGCCGACCGCCCCCCCCGGTTACTAATTACATTTAAAGAGTCCTGCTGCGCAGTCTCCGCTGCTCTCCACCGTGCCGCATTTTAATGCTGTCGCGCGGAAATTGACGCCACCTTACCGCGCGCTCAAGCCATTACCAAGCCCAATATTGCGCACCAAGACGAACAGTGGACACTCGCATATGCAGAGGAGAGAGAGCAGGGGCGCCTGAAGCGGTGTAAACACGAAAATACTCGGCGCCCCCTCCTCTCTCTCATCCGCTTCAAAAAAACACCACGTTGGGGCGGCAATTGCCCCAGTTGGCCCCATTGTAGGGCCGGCCCTGCTGCCAGCACTGTATTTGATGGGTGTGTTCGATAAAGACATGAAAGATTACCATTGTTTGTCAAAACAGAATGTGATTGTTCGTTATGTAAATCTAATTCAAATTTAAACATTAACGCCAAAACGCATGCATATATATATATATATATATTCCTATTTGTTTGGATGTGTACAGTCCAAATATAATATAGATAGATATTCACTGCAAGCTGGTTCTATTTTAGATCTGACCCTCAGGCATACTTTTCTCTAAAATTAAATTGCTCCATTAGGCTGTAGATTAATAAGAGTTGCATAATATTGGATAAGCAACAAACATGCAGTACTCTGTGAATCTTTTCTGTCTAGGCTTGGCAAAGTTCACCCCCCCACCATCACTTACAGTGTGTGCAGGAAATACATTAGTCCTGTACCCCCAGGGGGAAAGTGCTTTGAAAGCCTTCACTTCCATGAGAGCCCTTGGCAGGGGAGCACCGTGTGCCCTTTGTTTGATGAGCACAAGTTTCCTCGGCTCGATTGCACAGCAGCCGCAGCAGCTGAGTGGCCGTCCGGGCGCACGTGGTAGTGCGGGCGGCAGTAGCAGCAGCAGCAGCGGCAGCCTGGAGTGAGGCAGGAAGAGAGTGCGCAGCTCGGGGAGAAGCTGCAGAGCCCGGATCGAGCAGCTGCTTAGGATCAGCAAGGGAGAGGATCAGCGCGTCTCGGGCGTGCGGATCTAAAGCATGGGGTCCTCGAGCACCAGCTTGCAGAAGAGCTGCCGCTTCCCTTTGATGTGTCTGTTACTTTTCACAGCAGCAGGTAAGGTTCTTAGCTTTAAAATGCAGCAATAACATTAACAATGGTGAAGCGGCACGGAGACTGGCGTTAACCTGTTGGATTCGGTTATGGACGCCGAATAGATTAATGCCGGACAGTCAATAGCAGTCGGGATGTAGGTGGCGATAATTACAGCCGTGAGATACATGGCGGATGGCTCTGTGCGGTGGCTGTGAAATGTTTATTCAGCCGATGCGTGTTGTTTTAATTCACACTAAGTGCAAACCCAACAGCATCCATACGTTATGGCCGCCTGCGCCCTGCAAACCGCTCGCCCCTGCTGGGGCTTCCTTCAGCACCGCGGGCAGCTCCAGCACCATTGCGGCTTCAGCACCGCGGGCAGCTCCAGCTCCATTACTTCAGCAAAAGATCCGTTTCCCCATCGCAGTCCTGCGTTCCACATCCCGGGGTCTGGCGCTCATGAAGAGAAGCGATCTGTAAACAAATGCCGTGTTCCATGCGAGCCCGGGGCGTTCTGATCTATCCATTTCTTTATCGTTCACTTGGTCCCCTCCCCGGCATTGGGCAGATGTAATGCGGTGGATGAGGAATGGAGAGCGGATGCTTTCTGTCCGTGCGCCGCTGCCTGTTTCCCAGGGGCAAGCATGCGACATAACCGAGAAATAACCGACATAACCGAGAAATAACCGACATAACCGAGAAATAACCGACATAACCGAGAAATAACCGACAGACCTCGCACTGGTCGCTGCAGCACTCGCAGCCTGCTCCATTCAATCTATTATATGTAGATTCATTACGCTTATTGGTGTGGCACCGACATACAAAACATGCTCTTCTTATGAATGACATATATGTATATCTATATATATCTATAGATATATAGATATCTATATAAAGAGAGAGAGAGGGATAGATAGATAGATAGATAGATAGATAGATATGTATATGGATATAAAGTATATATATTCCAAAGTAGCCCTGCACACAGCCTCACAGCATCCTCAAACCAAGGTTCATGTGAGTTTATTTTATCAAGATATATGTACATTATACACATATATATATATATATATATATAATATAGCAATATATATATATATATATACACAGATTATGATACAGATAGATATAATTGGTGAAGTCTAATAATTATTATATATATATATATATATATTATACGGTATATATATATATAATATATACCGTATATTGTTATATATATATATATATATAGCAGTTACTTTGTTTTGGTATTATCTAATAGAAGCAGGCAGTGCCTCTAGGAAATAAATATTGATAACGTTGAAAGTGGTTTGCTCAGTGATGGCTTTAAGCAGGATTTGTCTATGGATTTTGTTTCTTATCAGCCTTACAGTATAGAGATAATTGGGAATCATATCAGATATTTGGAAACCCTATGACTAATTTGTCATAATCACCAGGCAGGGTTAATTAATTTTGACGAAAAGTGAGATGAGGCTTCTAAGAGATCTAACAGTAAGCTGCCCTGTTGGAAAGACAGCAGACACTTCATTCACCAAATCCCATGGCTAGTGCTGGCATTGATGCCAGAGAAGCTTCATTTATGTTAACTTGGGCAAGGTAAAAAAAATGGAGCAACACAGCCAGTTGTCAGGTTTGAACATATGCAAAAATGGTATAATAATGAACTAATCTAAAATATAGATATATAGATATATATTATAATAGTAGTGGTAGAATGGGGGTAAAATGTATAAACCATGTGTGGGATGTTATGCTTGGGGATCTTTTTTCCCCAATGCCAAATCTCCAGCCCTCTCCCATCCTCTCCTAAATGTGAAGACTGGGGATGTCCAGTTCCCAAAACCTGCCCCAGTTTTCAAATATGTCATGCCACATCTAAGGTGACAAAAAAAAAATTTCTACATTACACACATCTTTCACACTGGAATTGAAAAAGCTAAATTAATTTAACAAGTTTGTGTCTAATACTAACAATATAACTAGATTACAGAGGCTGGAAAATGGACAGTAAAACAGGGAGCAGCTCATTCCCCAAGTGCAGTAATAAACTTCTGGCCTTTAACTGAATATCCATTATTATTTGCAGGAAGCTTTGCTGGCTTATTGCTTTCCATTATTTAATATGCTCCAGACTAGTCCGCATCCTGCTCTTATATACTGACCACATATGGTCTATAAATGAAATCGTTCATCTTCCAATAACTCTAAAATGCTGTATGCTACTACTTGTCCAAGGCATTATTCTGAAGCATACTTTGTAGAAAACATCTGGATATATCTAAAACATTGTTATTTGGGCTTACATAATCATTGAGCGAATGGTCAGTTGTTTGGTAATACTCTCTGAGATTTATACAGTTTATTCATCATGTAATAATCTGCAGCTCTATGTTTAATAGTGGGATTATCCCAAATCCTTCTTCCTTCTCAATCTCATTGAGGGATTGATACAGATCTAAAGGATTGATGACTCAGGAACATCATTTGCACTTTTTATTAATGTTCCAGGTTTACATAAGATCCGTGCTTTCATGTTAAAATGTATTTGTTTAATCTAGAATTAGTTTTTGATACATATATTACTTTTTATATACATTATTCAGTAACCTACATAATGCTTAATTAACTTGTGTTAATTACATTGCATATATTAGTATATTTGCCTTGAATATAAACATGCCAATATTTTATGAAATAGTACTGAATTTTCTAACAGAACTAACCTTTATCAGTGAATTTTAGAATTTTACATGCAAATGAAATAAAATTATTTTTTTAATTAACCATACATTATTATCTGTTGTATGTTTAAATTTGAGAATGCTAAAAAATATATTAGATTTGCTTACAGTTGCTGTAACAGTTCCCATTGACTAGCTTTAATGTTCTTTTCTCAGTTAGGTCTGAGCGCTATATATAGCTAAAGCTATGTTTCGCAGGGCCGTGGGATTGTGGGGAATCCTGCAAATTGCCTGAAATGACTCAGAGGTGACCTCATCTTTTCCAAAGAAGATCTAAGAAACCTTAATGAGGTTGTATGTGAATAGTGACCTGTGATGAAAGGATTATTTCAAGCACAGATTCTGTCCCTGCTTAATCAAGGAGCAGAATTTGAAGCTCCTTCCATTTATTTGATTCTATTTAATATGAAGTCAATACAGTACATCATATGGTTAAATATTTGTTTATAGTGGATGGGTTCTTTTTTACCATGTTAATAAATCACAAAACAAACCAGTTATCCTGTATGTTTATAGTCTTAAATGTAGCTTAAATTGGTTATTTTCTAAGAAATATTTTTTCAGCATTTCAGTGAGAAAAAAAACAGTTCCATAAGATGTTCAATAAAATCTTTGTTTTATCGTATATAATGTAGTATCTAAAACCACAGAGACACAGAAAGGATTTCACAGGGTGGTAAGGTTTCCCCTTATCGTACATCTACAGTTACAATTTTTAAATAGGCTAACATGATCTATATTTAATATTAGTAACATCATGTGCCACAAATATGGATTAAGGGTGAGCTTGTTTTGTCGTATAGCTATATGGATTCTATGTGTGATTCTTTCTTATAAGCCAAGTGATTGACTATGGTTTAATACAGGAGTAGGTAGATCCTGCTTTGTACTGGACATATGACTGATCACACATTGCTCTCACCAATTACTTGTCCTTGTAAAGGCACTATTCTTATATCCCGTTACATAGATCCTTACATTCTTGCCATGATGCAAGAAATCCTTGCTTTCTTTATTCTAAATATATCTTCACATTAAGTATAAGTAAAACATGAGTGACAGGAACATGTGTCAGAACTACTAGGGGATGACCTGTGTAATGTAATCTAATGGTCAAATTTATAGACATGCCCTTGCCATAGATGGTAATTACTTCATACTAAAGGATATAGAAAAAGGGTATACAAACTTGTTAGATGACACAGACACAACCTATTTTCCTCTCTACCTCTCTTCTCCCTACCTCTACTCTCTCCTCCATTGTTTCAAGAAGAGGCTACAGCACTCAAGTTCCATCATCCTTTTGCTATCATCTGTCTGAGACTGTTGCTGTATGCAGAGATGTGCTTTGTACAGTACATTGACCTGTTTAAGAAGCATTAGAAGCTGTGGTTTCAACTGATCTTTGGTCACAGAGACATTTAGATATTTAAGCAAACCAAATATCTAACACATGAGTTATTTGATTGATCCGTGGCTAGATTCTATATTATACATTACAGGCACTTGCTTAGAGCACCCATCGTTAAGATCATAGCCATGTGACAAAACACAAATACAATAAGATAAAATGTTTGTTTATTATTAGAGAATACATCATACTACAAAGTAGAGATATCTAAATATTTACAATTTAGTTATAATATAATCACAATTATTAGACCAGCATGGGTACGTAAAATATTAAACAGCAAGAGTTGAAGCATTAGTAAACACCATCAGTGGGCATCTACTGTGGTACCAAAGGGTTAAGAGCACCATATAATATAATTTCATTTATTTTTAATGGCACCAGTCCTTACAAAATACATCCACTGAAACAGTGTTACGATCTTGCTGATGTTATGGTGACATGTTGTCACTTTGCCCTAGAATCATTATTTGTACATAATCCCCAACATGACATAGGGTTGAGGCTCTGAGAATCAGTTTTCTTATGTGTTTATTATATATTATTCAGTTTACGTAAAACTTGTGGTAGGTAAATGCAATGAGCAAGAAGAGGATCAAAATATCTAGACATAATGAAAGCACATAACTCATCTGGAAATAACAATGATTTTTTATTTAGAAAAAAAAGATACGCATTAATATGTATACATTCATGCATTTAGTAACATAAACCTAATTTACTGCCTAATCAAAATGAGGACCAGTCCAGCTATTTGCTGGACTGCTGTTGTATTCTCCACATTGTGACAACAGCTACTGCGTGCCATATTGATCCAGTTTAGTTATTTTGGGATATCATGTCTGGTCCAGTAAGTGTGTAATTACTGCATTAATATTATATAACCAGCGCAAAATGCATGAACTAAAACTCAGCCTTCAGCAATCAATCAATGGCATTTTGCCACTACAGACAAAATTGAATCACGTTCTCTACTTTAATCGGCAGAGTAAATCATGTATTTATTCCGCCAAGCATAAGAGAATTTTAAATAATGTAAATTTGCTTTGATGAAATCAATAGTCCTTATTTCAGAAGCACGCTGTGAGGCATACAGAAATGTCAGATGCGATGGAATGGATCAGTTCACTGTGTTGTAAAAGCCATTTTCCAACATTACTTTTTATAGTTGAATCTGCATGGTGCTAATTTAATCCAACAAATGTATCAAACACTGGGATAAACCGTCAAATACAGGTTACTAAACTGATAACATGGCATCTGGCATTAACACTGAAATTATCTTCAATAACAGCATCTTTTACAGTGGTCAAGAGCTGTCTGTAGTATGTGGATTGGGGAAAGTTGGATACAAACCCACTATGGAATAAACATGTCGTAGAACATTGCTAATCATTATGTATGATGCGCTTTAGCTTCATAGCCTGGTATCTAAGCAACTGGGTCTTTTCTGGGCATATTTCTTTCTTATTCAAACTATTTTTATTAAACTATAATGAGCGCACGTGGAACTAGAATCTGGTATGAAAATGTCATTCTGTTTATTGTGTATGACATCTTTGTTACATCAGCATTTTTCTCTGTCATTTTCAGTTTTCTCTTGGCTGTCATGCTTGTTAACTATATACAGTATCATCAAGCACATTATCAGACACCTGTGTTATGTGATGTGTTTGGTTGTCAATATCTATTGCTGTACGTAATGCCCAAGATTTGTTATTTAAATAAACACTTATGATAAATGGTAGAACAGATATTAGCTAACAGTAAAAGTGTTAGTAATATTTTGTATTGTAGATGATTGATCTATGGCTAGATTCTATAGCCATAGATCATCATCACTGACATTAATAACATGTTCAAGAGGTCCCTAAGAGGACCTTTAACCATACTGCACTGATAACAGTGCATTAAAATAAATACAAAAAATAAACTAAAAAAAGAATAAAAATTATTTAAAAAAAAGATAATACTAATAAAAAAAGAAAAAACCCTTCCATACCATAACCCTAACACAACATTTAAAAGGCATAACCCTCCTGCCCCGTTCACAACCCCCAAACAGCCATAAGTAGGAAAAATACTACCCTATATGTAAGGGATGGATGTGGCCCTCTAAAAAGAAAAAAAAACTGAGGAAGTGGGGTATCTCCATAATCAGGAGATACAGCTAAACAATTTTCTCTGCCCTAACACCTACCCTGTGCAAAACAATCAAAGCAACACAGAAGTGTGGTGAAAAAAGTGCAGGAAATAATTTCTGCGGCCACCTTTGACAGTGGCGTCGCTACAGG